>OY731404.1:19920765-19950886 GCA_963425845.1 Sphenostylis stenocarpa | reverse complement strand
GCGTATCAATCGATTGAATCACTCTCAGGAAATGTTTGTAAAATGTTTTAACTGATATAAACATGGTTGTATCAACTAAAAACCATTTTGTTAAAGAAACAAGAACGCATTAATGGGTTGAAAGGACTTTTAACAGATTATAACGGCTATTTCAACAGATTAAAACAAACTTTCAACAGATTAATTAATGCAGCAGATTTGAAAATTCTCTTTAAAAACAGTTTTGCTTGAAATTTTTAAACAGAGATTGAACATCAGTTTTTACACATCCAAAGCAATCAATTCAAGCAACTGTTAGCATCCTTTTTCCAAGAAAGAATTACAACTGTTTTGTGAAGTTCTTTTTGAAATCTTTCTTGAGGCATATTGCATTCTGTGAAGAAGAAACTTACTGTGGATTAGAGTAATCCGGTTTGAGCTTTCTAAGTCTCTTCTTTGTAAATTCTTTTTCATTACTTTGTATTGTGTTGTGCCTGGAATTAGGGTACAAGTTTTCTGCAGCTGGTAGGTGGTTGTAGAAGTTTCCAAGAACTGGAATTTGGTTCTTGGTGGAGAGGTTGAGTACAGGAACTGGAATTTGGTTCTTGTACTGTTTGGTGCCTGGAATTTGGGCACTGGTTTCTCTGCAGGTGGAATTTGGTTGCAGAGGTTATCAAGAGCTGAAATTTGGTTCTTGGTGGAGAGGTTAAGTGCAGGAACTGGAATTTGGTTCTTGTACTGTTTGGTGCCTGGAATTTGGGCACTGGTTTCTCTGCAACTGGAATTTGGTTGTAGAGGTTTTCAAGAACTGGAATTTGGTTCTTGGTGAAAGGTTTGGTGCCTGGAATTTGGGTATTGGGTTCTCTCGTAGCTGGAATTTGGTTGCGAGAGGTTTCCAAGAACTGGAATTTGGTTCTTGGTGGAAAGGTTAAAGTCGGAACTGGAAATTGGTTCTGGTGTTAGAGTAGGTGTAAGATTGTTGAGTCTCGTAAAACATCTATTCTAGTGGAACCCAGCTGGAATTTGGCTGGAGACTCGGACGTAGCCCTGGTATTGGGTGAACCAGTATAAAATTACTGGTGAAATCTTTCCTAACCTTTCTCTCTTTAAATTCAGTTGCTGCGCTTGTATTGTTTAATTGCTTTGTGATTCGTGAATTGATTAGTAAACTTAATTTTCGAATTAGATAATCTGTTTATTGCGAAAAACTTTCAAAAATCAATTCACCCCCCTCTTGATTTAAAACTACTTTTCTCACACCTGGGATATTACAGTTTTGGTACTCGTGGGTTGCCTCATAGCTACCCTTGGAGAATAGGCTATGCAACTCCTAAGTCCTATTAACGGTATGCTTGGATAATCCCCACATCTGATGAGGACTGGACCGGGTTGGAACCAAGGGCATACCCAAGATAAGCAGCTAGCGTCCCATTGTTCTAAATCGGCCTTCCACTCCATGGTCGTGCATTGGTGGAGAGGGATGCTGGAGAAGCTTCTCAAAGGGTCAGAGAACATCCCCATGTGACTAGAGGCGTAGAAATGTGTGATACCCCACACAAATAGCAGTGAGGAGCAGCATCTAAGTGTTTTTCCTTGCTTCTGGTGACAGAATTCCACTAAAAGCAAGGTGTCGGCAAGAATTGCAGGCAAGGGACTTTTCGAGTTCACGTCCTGTCACCGCCATCAAAACGAGGCGGTCGGAGCGACGCGATGGTTTCGACTTTCCATTTTTTGCGTTTACATAGGTGTGGTTACAACGCCTTTAGGTTGTCCGATAACCGGGCTGAACCTAGGGGCGAGGTTTTCGAAAAGGCGCTCTTGGATTGTCCGATAACCGGGCTAACCCAAGAACTAACTTTTAAAGGGTTCTTCTGGAGTCACCACCGATGTTTTTACAAGAAACATCGGAAAAGGAATGAAAATGGCGTTGGTTTTTGAAAAACCAACTTTGGTCATTGGAACCAGAGTTGGGTAAGGGAGTTAGTTACGTGTAAGGGAAGTGTTAGTTCCCTTACGACGCCCCTTTCGGGTTCCCTATGATAGGCCAGATATATTAAATAATTAAATCGGTGAAAATACGCGTTTACCCTTTATTTTGCGGAATTTAAAGATTATGACTACATGACCCTAATATCTATTGCATAATTAAAAATAAAGCGGTAAAGGAGAGAGAGAGAGTGTAGAAACCTCCGAGGCAAGCATTCTATTAATTCTTTGATAATTTGGGTGCTTTTTGGCAGCCCTTCACTCTTTACACTGCCGGAATCTCTCGAAAACGCTATAAAAAACTCTAGAAAACTCTCAGAAACTCCAAAAATGCTTCGGAGGGCTTCTAGAAAGAGAATTTGATGAAATGTCTAGAGAGAGAATGGAAGAACTGTGTGAAATGAGGGGAATGACGCAACTATTTATAGGGATTCGCGCCTGTCAGGTCGAGACGGATCGTCTCGTCTAACAAGGTCGAGACGACCGTCTTACCTTGCTGAGATTGCGAGATGGCCGTCTCGCCAAACGAGACGGCGGTCTCGCCACTTTTGCAAGGCGAGACGGTGGTCCCGAATCCGAGACGGCGGTCTCGACCCTAAAAGGTGAAAATCCTTATTTACATGCCGAAAATCCCTCCTATCCTAGTATGGGGCCTAATAGTCTCTCCTAGTGGCTTCTTAGGCTTCATCCATCTTCGAATAGAAGGTCTTTTGGTCTTTATTATGAGGATGGGCAAGATTTGGGGTCTATAGCTGCCCCCCCTTTACCCGACTAGTTGACTGTTGGCCTGTTGTGCCAAGGAGATCGACTAGAGGGTAAAGGAGTTGACCCTCTTGCCTGGTTGTCCTTCAGATGTTCCATCTTGCAGTTGATCTTCCGGGAAAAAGTGTGCTTCCAGGATGCTTCTTCTGGCGGTAGCTGATCCTTTCGACTGATGAGTACGAACCCTCATCTGGTTTGACGAGTATGAACCCTCGCCCGGTAAGCCCCTTTTGTAAGGCCCGATGAGTATACACCCCCATCTGGTGTTTGACGAGTATGAACCCCCGTCTGGTAAGCCCCCTTCTATAAGGCCCGATGAGTATACACCCCCATCTGGTGTTAAGCCTCCAGATGCTCCTTCTTGTGGTAGTCGATCCTTCAGCTGTGGTGACGGCTTACTGCTCTAGCTCATGCACCGGTGTTGAGATTGTTCTCTTGTTTTTTATTTAGTCGTCCGGATTGTGCCGGGTATTTGTTGTTCATCCAACCTTGTTGGTTGCTGGGGATTCTTTTGTTTTTTATCTTTTGATGGTGATCGCCTGACTTTGCTGATTGGTCGGGTAGTCTTTGTTTTTTGTTCGACTCTTGCTTGGTTGTCGAAGAAACCTTTCGTTAATGCATTTTTGTGAAGTCTTACTGGGATACTTCTGGGTGCTTCATATATTCGCATGCAAGCACGAAGCTGATCTTTTTATATGAATGTCTTGTTGGTCTTTTATTTATCTGAAGTATATTTGTTTGTTTTGATTCTGACAAAGTCCTTTTCGTGCAACTACTTGTGCGTGGATGCTTTTGATGCAATCTATTTTAGTTGGGGGCATCTAGAAAGTGACCGGTACTTTCTTTTTTGTTCTCTCGCGACTTATTCTTTTGAAATTTTGTTTTAGCCCTATCTTTTTCCTAGACCGCCCTTTGCGGGTTTTCTATCTAGCAGGCTTAATTCTTGCCTAAGATATTTCGGGGGGCATTTTCTTTTTATGAAGGCCTTAACTTTTGCCTAGACCGCCCTTTGCGGGTTTTCGATCTAGCAGGCTATCCTGTATTTTTTGCTTGGGACGACCCTGGTCGACGCTGTTTATCTTGTTCTTCTTATGCTTTTTCGCATTGTTTGTTTTATGCATACTTATGTTTCATTAATACAGAGGCATTCTCGCAAGTAGGTAAAGAGAAAAGAAGACAATTTTTATTGATATAGACGAATGATTTGTTTTTACAGGAGGATTTACAAAGGAATTTATAAGCAGGGTTGGCCAAGGTTGGCTGAATTGTATAGGGTATAACAACCATGCCCATGATTTCTGTTTCTCTGTTTTTCCTGGTCGCCTCAATTGAGATGCTCGAGCTCGGAGTGAAGATCATGCGAAGTTTGCTTGCTTCTGTGAAGGTATTACCCTAGTCGCCTTTGCGGTTTTCGGCTAAGGTAATCATTGCTCTTTTCTTTTTTCTCTCTTTTTTTTTTGGAAACCTCTAATTTTTGCCTAGGACGTATCCTAGTGAGGAATGCGGACCCTATCTTTTTCCCAGGATGGTCTTTGCGAGTTTTCATCCTGACGGGTCATGAACAATGTTTTCAGGCGTAGTATTTCTTTACCGCATCTGAGTTGACAGGATGTCGAAGCTCTTCTCCGTCCATGTTGGTGAGGATGAGGGCTCCTCCTGAGAAGGCTCGCTTGACCACAAAGGGTCCTTCGTAGTTTGCTGTCCATTTCCCAATTTTGTCTTTCTGGGTTGGAAGCAGTTTCTTTACTACTAAATCCCCTTATCGGAAGATGTGGGGATTGATTTTCTTATCGTAGGCTTTCTTGATCTTCTTTTGATAAACTTGCCCCCGACATATGGCGTCCAACCGTTTTTCTTCGATTAGGTTCAGCTGATCGTATCGACTTTGGACCCATTCGGCTTCTGTCAACTTTGCTTCCATAACAACTCGTAGGGAGGGTATTTCAACCTCTACTGGTAGTACGACCTCCATTCCGTATACGAGGGAAAATGGAGTAGCCCCTGTGGAGGTTCGTACTGACGTTCGGTAGCCGTGTAGGGAGAAGGGCAACATTTCGTGCCAATCTTTGTAGGTTACTACCATTTTCTGGATGATTTTCTTAATATTCTTATTGGCTGCCTCTACTGCACCGTTCATCTTTGGTCGGTACAGAGAAGAATTGTGGTGTTGAATTTTGAAGTCTTGACATAGTTCTTCCATCATTTTATTATTGAGATTGGTCCCATTATCAGTAATGAGCTTATGGGGAATGCCATACCGACATATAATATTTTTCTTGATGAAGGTGGTCACCACTTTCCGAGTCACGTGCGCATACGATGGTGCCTCAACCCATTTGGTGAAATAGTCAATGGCCACCAAGATAAAGTGATGACCATTTGATGCTTTAGGCTCAATGGGTCTGATGACGTCCATGCCCCACATAGAGAATGGCCATGGTGTACCCAGGGTACTAAGAGGTGCGGGCGGCACATGGATATTATCAGCGTAGATTTGGCACTTGTGGCACTTTTTAGCATACTGGTGACAATCGGCTTCCATTGTGGACCAAAAATATCTTGCCCTCAAGATCTTCTTTGCCATGACATGCCCAGGTGCGTGGGTCCCGAAAGCTCCTTTGTGGATTTCTCTTATTAAGGTCTGAGCTTCTTTGTGGTCTACACACCTTAAGAGAGCGGAATTGAGACTCTTTTTGTAGAGGGTTCCTTCAATCAATGTGAACCCTACTGCCCTTTTACGGATGATTCGCTTATCATTGTCATTGATTCCCTCGGGATACTCGCCTCTCATGAGATATTGTTTAATGTCATGATACCAAGGATTTTGGTCATGCTCGCCATTTACTGACATGCATAAAGCTTGTTTGTCATGCAACTTGATTTGGATGATTGGCATCTCATGTTCTTGGCTCAAAGAAAACATGGATGATAGAGTGGCGAGGGCGTCAGCAAATTGATTGTCTTCCCGAGGAATATAATGGAAGGTGACGCTTTCCATTCTCGAGACTAAATCTCGGATGTGCTCTAGATATGGGATTAATTTAGAGTTTCGGGTTTCCCATTCACCTTTAAGCTAGTAGATGACAAGGGATGGATCACCGAAGACTTTGAGTTTAGTAACCCCATGATCTAAAGCTGCTTGGATCCCTAGCGCGCATGCTTCGTATTCGACCATGTTATTGGTACAGTCGAAATTAAGCCTGGCCGTTACGGGGATATATTTCTTTTCAGCGGATATCAAAATAGCTCCTATCCCGTGTCCAAGCATGTTTGAGGCCCCGTCGAAGAACATGGTCCATGTCTCCTCTTTGGTCTCTTCGTGTTCGATGTGCATGATATGTTCATCAGGAAAGTCGTCTTGTAGAGACTGATACTCGTTTGTTGACCCATGGGCTAGATAATCCGCTAGGGGGCTACCTTTAATAGCTTTCTGGGTGACATGAATGATATCAAATTCTGAGAGGAGAACTTGCCACCTAGCTATTCTTCCAGTCAAAATGGGCTTCTCGAAGAGGTATTTGATTGGGTCCATTTTGGAGACCAACCATGTTGTATGCCGAGCCATATATTGTCGGAGACGCTGGGTGACCCATACCAATGCGCAACAGGTTTTTTCGAATGGTGTGTAACGAGTTTCATAGTCTAGGAATTTCTTG
The DNA here is from genome assembly GCA_963425845.1 of Sphenostylis stenocarpa. Classification (NCBI taxonomy): domain Eukaryota; kingdom Viridiplantae; phylum Streptophyta; class Magnoliopsida; order Fabales; family Fabaceae; genus Sphenostylis; species Sphenostylis stenocarpa. The sequence goes on along the minus strand of OY731404.1, from coordinate 19,944,503 downwards.
CTGAGATAGTAAATGGCTCGCTCTTTCCTTCCGGTTTCGTCTTGTTGACCGAGCACACATCCCATGGACTCTTCGAGTATTGACAAGTATAGGATCAGAGGTCTCCCTTCAACGGGTCGTACCAATACCGGCGGATTGGTTAAGCATGTTTATATTTTATCAAATGCTTGTTGGCATTCTTCATTCCATACCGTTGGTTGATTTTTGCACAACAGTTTAAAGATGGGTATACATTTATCTGTTAACTGTGTGATAAAACGGGAAATGTAGTTAATCCGGCCTAGAAAACCTCTGACCTCCTTTTCCGTACTTGGTGGGGGCATTTCCAAGATCGCTTTGGTTTTATCAGGGTCCACTTCTATTCCTCTTTTGCTGACGATGAACCCTAAGAGTTTTCCTGATCATACTCCGAAAGTACATTTTGGCAGGTTTAGTTTGAGTTGATACTTCCGAAGTCGGTCAAAAAGTTTTTGAGGTATTGAATGTGGTTCATCTCATTTCTGGACTTGGCAATCATGTCATCCACATATATCTCTATTTCCTTGTGGATCATGTCATGAAACAGTGTGACCATAGCCCTTTGAAAAGTAGCCCCTGCATTCTTGAGTCCAAAAGGCATTACACGGTAGCAAAAGGTGCCCCATGGTGTGATAAAGGATGTTTTTTCTCTGTCCTTGACGGCCAACTTAATTTGGTTGTACCCCGCGTACCCGTCCATGAAGGAGTAAAGTGTATTGGTAGCGGTATGGTCTACTAGCGTGTCTATATGCGGTAGAGGAAAGTCATCTTTTGGACTTGCTCGATTGAGGTCCCTATAATCCATGCATACCCTAACTTTTCCGGTCTTTTTGATGATGGGTACTATGTTGGCCAACCACTCTGGGTATTTGGAAACTACTAGGAAATTGGCGTCCAGTTGCCTTTGTACCTCCTCCTTGATCATTAGGGACCAGTCTGGCTTGATTCTTCTGAGTTTTTGCTTCACAGGTCGGAACCCTTCTTTTAATGGTAATCTATGTTCTACTATACTCATGTCAAGCCCAGGCATGTCATGATAAGACCAAGCGAATACATATATATATTCCTTTAGAAGTTGTATCAATCCCTTTTTTATGCTACTTTCTATTTGAGTGCCGATGTTTATCTTTTTCTCATCGTCCCCTTCTCCCAGATTAACAGTTTCTATTTCTTCTTGATGTGGTTGTATAATGCGTGCTTCTTTTTCCAACATTATTTGCATGTCCGGAGAAATGGTCTCCTGCTCACTGTCGGACTCGACCCATTCGCTTTCGGTTTCTGGGGTCCACAGAGATTCATCAACCACAGACATGATGTGTTTTAGGCTCTATTTTAGTCATAGATTTTATTATTCAATTATCTTTGAAAGAATAATAAATAAAAGAGGGAAAAGAATGAATATGATTATAAAAAAAAATGCCTCGTGTATTAAAAAAATGTATGTACAAGCCCTTTTAATTAGAATTCCTGCGGCCACGGGCGGGGACCGCAGGAGATACACGAAAAAGCTTAAAAAAGAACACCTTAGGGGCTGATCCTCCCAGTCCTCTCTCTCTGCTACTCTGGCTTAGCCAGAGGTTTGGCGTCAACATCAGAAGCAGAGGCATCAAAGGTTATCCAACTGGCATCAATTAGTTCTTGGACCTTATTTTTTAAGGTCAAACAGTTGTCCGTTGAATGCCCAGGTGCGTCCGAGTGGTAGCTACATTTTTCGTTGGGCTTGTACCACTCGGGGTAGGGAGGCTCCATTTTCTTTGGAGGAACGCGGGCTAGAAGGTTGGCCTGTAATAACTGGGGTAGCAGCTTTGCATACGAGGTGGGGATAGGGGTGAACTTCCTCTCCTTTCTTCGTGACTGCCTCTCCGCTTGAGGGGCGGAGGAAGGGGTTGCAAAATTGATGGCGTGGACGGCCTCTTCCTTCTTTTTGAAGGGTTTCTTGAATGAGGTACTGGAAGAAGAAGGTAATGCTATTTTCCCGCTCCTCAACCCCTGCTCCACTCTTTCTCCCACAGTGACTATGTCCGAAAAGAGATTGGAGGTACTGGCTATTGCCTTATCGTAGTACGCTCCGGTTAGTGAATCTATGAACATGGCCACTGTCTCCTTATCAGTTAGTGGAGGCTCTATTTGGGCGACCATTTCCCTCCACCTTTGGGCGTACGCTTTGAAGCGTTCGTCATCCTTCTTGTTCAGAGTCCTGAATCTGACATGTCAGGGGTCAGATCAATGTTGTATCGGTAACGACAAAGAAAAGCGTCAGCCAATTGTTTCCAGTTCTAGACCTGCCCTCTTTCCAGCTGCATATACCAATTGAGGGTTGTGTCTGCCAGACTCTCCTGGAAGCAGTGGATCAGGAGTTTCTCGTTTTCAGCATGTGTGGCCATCTTACGACAATACATCGTAAGATGGTTCTTGGGGCAGGTTAGCCCGGCGTATTTGGGGAATTGCGGGACTTTGAATTTGGGAGGGGACTGGATATTCTTCACCAGGCACATATCTGCTACCTCCTTGATGTCGAAATTGTGTCCCTCCACCTCCTTCAGCCTTTCTTCTAAGGCGGATATCTGTTGTTTAGAAACCTCTGGGGTGAGGATGCGTGCGGTTTTGGCATCCTTTCCATCGTAGAAGTATTCTTCTTCTTCTTCCTCTTCGTGGTGAGAGGCGTGCTCCGTTTGGGCTTCGCCCTTGTTTTGACCCTGACGCACGACCTCCATTAGTTGAGCCATTTGCTCGCGGAGGGTATTAACTTCTGCAGTGAGCTTACGGTTTTGCTCCTCCAGGTTCTCCATTGCCTTGGCCTTTTTTGCACGGGTTCAGATGGGGAGAGGACCAGCCACTTTCTAGAATGCCCAGAAGAAATTTATTAATGCATGTTGAGTGTTGAACTAACATGGATATGTATGAGAGATTCTGGTTTAGATGATGCTAAATGTGCTCTCTTTTTATTTTCTCTCTTGGTTTTTCTTTACTCATGATATGATGTAATATGAATGATTTGACTTTGTCAAAAGTTTATTTATTTTCTAGTTTTAACCCATTTTTTTTATTATTATTTTATAGCCTTTTATCTCTTCTGTCGGACTGCATGGCTACTTAGCTTGCAAAGAACCTGAAACTAGGCTAGCTAAAAGGCAGACTGTCCGAGATAAAAAATGGCTTTATGCGAAACGATTATTTAGCGTCCCTTATCTCTTTTGTCGGACTGCGTGGTTACTTAGCTTACAAAGAACCTGAAACCAGGCTAGCTAAAAGGCAGACTGTCCGAGATAAGGACGTTTATGGCAAAAATGGTTTTTTTTTGTGATTTTTCTGTTGTTTGGTTATGCTATGCAACAGACAAATGCAACAAATAGATGTACACACAATTCGATCATCCACGAACAGGCGAGAAGTCGTTTTAATCACGAGGTAGGGTTTTCCTGCAGAAAAGTGCTTTGGCGAAGGTAGGTTCTAACTGTTCTCACCAAGGCTAAGGCCCCCAAGGTGCCCCCATTATAGGGTCCCCACTCTCCAGCCTTTCGACCATGCTTAACACTAAAGCCATAGTCAGTCTTTGTGCCAAAAGAGGAAGGTTATCACCTTGAGTGGTGGTTTTCGATCACACTGGTGGGCACAAGGCCATCACTACAGCGAACCGTACCTGCCACCCACTCCCTATGGATTTCTCACTTGCCCCCGGGTATAGAGGGAACTGTAGTGTGCAAGGGTTTGTGTACAGTTTTTATTTCAAACAATTGCGTAAGTATAAACAAGCAACAGTTATTAAAGCCAAGCATTAAAGCATGTTATAATACAAGGTAGGGTAAAAGCGTAATTTTCTTGGTTTATTTACTTTTAAGCTGGTCCATCACTAAATGGGATCAACTCTCTAGGCTTCCCCAGTGAAGTCGCCATCTGTCGCCGCCGTCAAAACGAGGCGGTCGGAGTGACGCGATGGTTTCGACTTTCCGTTTTTTGCATTTTTATAGGTGTGGTTACAACGCCTTTAGGTTGTCCGATAACCGGGGTGAACCTAGGGGTGAGGTTTTCGAAAAGGCGCTCTTGGATTGTACAATAACCGGGCTAACCCAAGAACTAACTTTTGAAGGGTTCTTCTGGAGTCGCCACCAATGTTTTTACCGGAAACATCAGAAAAGGAATGAAAAAGGCGTTGGTTTTCGAAAAACCAACTTTGGTCATTAGAACCAGAGTTGGGTAAGGGAGTTAGTTACGTGTAAGGGAAGTGTTAGTTCCCTTACGACGCCCCTTTCGGGTTCCCTATGATAGGCCAGCTATATTAAATAATTAAACCGGTGAAAATACGTGTTTACCATTTATTTTGCGGAATTTAAAGATTATGACTACATGGCCCTAATATCTATTGCATAATTAAAAATAAAGCGGTAAAGGAGAGAGAGAGAGTGTAGAAACCTCCGAGGCAAGCTTTCTATTAATTCTTTGATAATTTGGGTGCTTTTTGGCAGCCCTTCACTCTTTACAGTGCCGGAATCTCTCAAAAACGCTATAAAAAACTCTAGAAAACTCTAAAAAACTCCAGAAATGCTTCGGAGGGGTTCTAGAAAGAGAATTTGAAGAAATGTCTAAAGAGAGAATGGAAGAACGGTGTGAAATGAGGGGAATGGCGCAGGTATTTATAGGGATTCGCGCCTGTCAGGTCAAGATGGGCCGTCTCGTCTGACAAGGTCGAGACGACCGTCTCGCCTTGCTGAGATGGCGAGACGGCCGTCTCACCACTTGTGCAAGGCAAGACGGCGGTCCCGAATCCGAGACGGCAGTCTCGACCCTAAAAGGCGAAAATCCTTATTTACATGCCAAAAATACCTCCTATCCTAGTATGGGGCCTAATAGTCTCTCCTAGTGGCTTCTTAGGCTTCATCCATCTTCGAATTGAAGGTCTTCTGGTCTTTATTATGAGGCCGGGCAAGATTGGGGGTCTACACGTCCCAGGCGAAGAAGGCGTCCATGACGGCTTGGTCTACTATGTCGATATGGAAGGGAAATAGTATTGTTGCAAATACGATTAAGGTCAGGGTTTTGTTAAAAGCAGTCCATTCTGCCCTTTCAGCCAGAGAGGACAGATGGTCTTCTAACATTGCGACTTTCCAACCTTGGACATTCCCTTTTGCTATCAAGGTAGTCTGTCAAGACGACAATCGAATGATGGCAACAACTTGTGCTATAGGAGTATATACTCCATGGCGGATATGGACCTCGGCTGATTTGGGCCATTTTAACATAATCTCATACTCTTCCAAAGTAGGTACCATATCGAACTGCGGAAATTCAAAGCAGTGCAGACTAGAGTTCCAAAAATGAACTAGAATCCTGATACAAGTAGGATCGACAGATCTTCAGCAAGTCAAGAATCCGTCCGTAGGATTTTTCAATGTTAGAGTGGACCTCTGGTGGCATCAATGCACAAAGCCGTTCCAATTTCTCAGCATGGTATCGGGGAATGTCCACTTTCTTTAATTGTCTACTAGTCCTCTCCATTTTCTAAAAACCAAAATGCATGCTTATGAACATGATGCTTATTGTAGGTATGCATGCGAGTGTTTGTTTTTTCCTAGATGTTATCATGTTTTATTTCTACATGATGTATGATAGTATTTGTGTATTTTTTTCAAAAATAAACTACCTATATGGATGTTTTATGAATTTAATGTTTATGAACAATTTCCCATTTTTTTTTATGGTTTTATTTTATAGCCTTTTATCTCTTCTGTCGGACTGCGTGGCTACTTAGCTTACAAAGAACCTGAACCCAGGCTAGCTAAAAGGCAGACTATCCGAGATAAACTAGTTTATTGCGAAAGAATAATTTTAGCGTCCCTTATCTCTTCTGTCGGACTGCGTGGCTACTTAGCTTACAAAGAACATGAAACCAGGCTAACTAAAAGGCAGACTGTCCGAGATAAGGGTGTTTATTGCGAAAATATTTTTGTGGTTTTTCTCTTTTCATCTATTGTTTGGTTATGCTATGCAATCAAATGCAACAGACAAATGCACACACAATTCACTCATTCGCGAACAAGTAGGATAACGTTTCAATCACGAGGTAGGGTTTCCTGCAGATGAGTGTATTGGCAAAGGTAGGTTCTAACTATTCTCACCAAGGCTTAGGCCCCCGAGGTGCCCCCATTGTAGGGTCCCCACTCTCCAGCCTTCCTACCATGCTTAGCACTAAGGCCATAGTCAGTCTTTGTGCCAAAAGAGGAAGGTTATCACCTTGAGTGGTGGTTTTCGATCATACCGGTGGGCTCATGGCCCTCACTACGGCAAACCGTACCTGCCACCCACTCCCTATGGATTTCTCACTTGCCCCCGGGTATAGAGGGAACTGTTGTGTGCAAGGGTTTGTGTACAATTTGTATTTCAAACAATTGCGTAGAATAAATATACAACAGTTATTAAAGCGAAGCCAATAAACATGTTATGAGACAAGGTAGGGAAAAAGCGAAATTTCTAAGTTTATTTATTAAACCGGTCCATCACTAAATGGGATTAACTCTCTAGGCTTCCCCAATGAAGTCGCCATCTGTCGCCACCGTCAAAAGAGGCGGTCGGAGTGACGCGATTGTTCTGACTTCCATTTTCACGTTTTAGAAGGGTGATGTTACAACGCCTTTAAGTTGTCCGATAACCGGGCTGGACCTAAGAGCGAGGTTTTTGAAAGTGAGCTTTTAGGTTGTTCGATAACCGAGTTGGACCTAAAAGCAAGGTTTTCAAAGAGGGTTCTTATGGAGTCACCACCGATGTTTTTACCGAAAACATCAGAAAAGGAAAAAAAGAAGGTGTTGGTTTTTAAGAAAACCAACTTTGGCCATTATAACCAGAGTTGGGTAAGGTAGTTAGTTACGTGTAGGGAAGGTATTAGCTTCCCTACGACGCCCCTTTCGGGTTCCCTATGATAGGCTAGTTATTTCATAAACAAACTTTAAAATGACATTTTTACCCTTTTTTTTTGCGGAATTAAGAAAATAGTGACTACATGGCCCTAGTAGCTAATGTACAGATAAATATAAATGACAAAGCGATAAAAGAGGGGGAGAAAGTGAAGAAACCTTCGAGGCAAGCTTTCATGATTAATTCTCTTAAAATAGGACGCGTTTTGGCAGTCCTTCGCCCTACAACATCGACTTTTCTCTCTTACGACGCTATAAAAACTCTCTAAGAACACTCATAAAACTCCGGAAATGCTTCGGAGGGGCTCTAGGAGAAGAATTTGAAGAAGTGATAGAAGGAAAGGTTGAAGAACTGTGTGAAAAGAAGGGGAGAGCGCCCTCCTTTTATAAGGATTCACGCCTGTCAGATCGAGACCGTTGTCTCGCCTGGCAAGGTCGAGACTGCTGTCTCACCAAACGGGACGGCGGTATCGATTTGACAAATTGCGAGAGGGTCGTCTCACCAAATGAGAAGGCGGTCTCGCCATGGCAAGTGGCGAGATGGCGATCTCGCCCTTGTCAATGGCGAGATAGTGGTCTCGATAAGTGAGACAACGGTCTCGACCCTTCAGGTGGAATTCCTTATTTTTTTCGTGCAAAAAGCCTTCCTACTCTAATATGGGGCCTAATAGTCTATTCTAAGGACCTTTTAGGACTTGCCCATCTTCGAACTAGAGGTCTTTTGCTCTTTATTTTGAGGTCGGGCAAGATTTGGGGTCTACACTCGCACGTAACTAACTCCCTTACCTAACTCTGGTTGTAATGACTAAAGTTGGTTTTTCCTAAAACCACCACCTTCTTGTTTCCTTTTCCAATGTTTTTGGTTAAAATATTGGTGGCGACTCCAGGACCCATTTATGAAAACCTCACCCTTAGAATAGTTCAGTTATTAGACATCCTAAGGGTGATGACCACACTTTTTAAAACACGAGTTGAATAAAAAAACCATCGCGTCCCTCCGACCGCATCTTTTGACGATGGCGACAGATGTCGACTCCACTGGGGAAGCTAGAGAGTTGATCCCATTTAGTGATGGACTAGTTTAAGAAATAAAAACTCGATATTGCGCTTTTACCCTTCCTTGCTTTTATAACATGATTTATTGATTGGCTTTAATAACTGTTGTACATTTACTTTATGCAACTGTTTGAAATAACAAATGTAAACAAACCCTTGCACACAACAATTCCACCTATACCCGGGGGCAAGTGGGATAACCTTAGGGAGTTGGTGGCATCGTACGATTTGTCGTAGTGAGGGCCATGAGCCCACTAATATGGTCAGAAACTACTACTCAAGGTGATAACCTTCCTCTTTTGGCTTAAAGACTGACAAGGCCCTAGTGCCATGCATGGTTTGAAGGCTGGAGAGTGGGGACCCTATAATGGGGGCACCTTGGGGGCCTGACCTTGGTGAGGATATTTAGAACTACCTTGAATACACACTTTTCTACAAGATACCTCTACCTCGTGATAAAAACGTCATCTCACTGTTCCAGGATGAGTGAATTGTTTGTGCATTTGTTTGTTGCATAGCATAATCATACAATAGCAAAATAACTAAGAAACCTTTTTCATAATAAACCACCTTTATCTCAGACAGTTTGCATTTTAGCTAGCCTGGTTTCAGGTTCTTTGTAAGCTAAGTAGCCACGTGGACCGACAGAAGAGGTATGGGGATCTAAAACCATTATTTCGCAATAACCACCTTTATCTCGGACAGTTTGCATTTTTGCTAATCTGGTTTTAAGTTCTTTGTAAGTTAAGTAGCCACATAGACCGATAGAAGGGATAAAGAGATAATATAATAAAAGAGAAAAAATAAAACTCATTCATTTAGAAATAACTGGATTGAACAAGACGATTTTTGACAAAGTCATATCATTCATACCGCATCATTTTGTAAAGTGTTAAAGCCAAGAGAGAAAATAAATGCACAAGAAAGCATACGTATCATCCTAATAGAGCCTCTCATACATAAATGCATTCATGCTAGGGGACGTTAGATATCCTTAAGACAAAGGCAAAAGAGGCCCAAGTATACTTGGACAAGTACAGGAATCTTCAATAAGGAAGAAACCATAAAAGTGGGTATGGCACTCCACGAAGCGTAAACTTTAAGGATAACGCTTAAGCCATTGTCTTACGAGATACTAATCCCACACATATCATTCATTTCCATTAATAAAATTCATTTCGCCATCTTAGAAAGTGGTTGGTCTTCTCGTAATCCGAACTGGAGCGCAAAAAGCTAGAGCGATGGAAAAGTTGGAGGAACAGAACTGTAAACTCACCAGAGGTCAACTCCTTAAGAGAAAAAATGGCGCAGATGATGGAGTTAATGTGCTAGCAGAACCACAAAAAAGGAGAAACTCATGGCAACTGCGCCTCTCGCCATGAGGAGGAAGAGGAGTTCTTTTACAAACAGAAAGCCCCCGTACAGTCCGATGCAAGGGCAATGCATATCCACACCCCCGAGGTATCCAAATAGTAGATATTTGCCTTGGAGGAAATACTAAAGGTGGTTGAGGGGCACAACTTTGACGTTAAGGAGGCAGCTGACATGTGTCTTGTTAAGAACCTGGTATATGCAGTTGGAGAAGGGGCAAGTCCAAACCTGGAAGCAGCTGGCAGACGCCTTTTCGATACAATATTGACTTGTCCCCGGATAGGTCAGACATTAGAACTTTGAGCAAAAGGAACAACGAGCCTTTCAAGGCGTATGCCCAACAGTGGAGGGAGATGATTGCCCAAGCAGATCCCCCACTAACAGACAAAGAAATGGTGACCATGCTCATTGATTCATTGACGGGTCCTTATTATGATAAGGCGATAACAAGCACATCCAACCTCTTTTGAGACATGGTCACCATCGGGTAGAGAGTAGAGCAAGGGTTAAGAAGTGGGAAAATAGCACGATCTTCCTCTTTTGACATTTCATTCAAAAAGCCCTTTAACAAAAAGAAGGAGGAGGTTGTGTATGCGATCAATCTCGCTACTCCTTCCTCCACTCCGCAGACGGTTCGACAACCACATAAAAAGGAAAGGAAGTTTACCCCTCTTTCAACCTCCTACGGGAAATTGCTACCCCAATTGCTAGAGGCCAAGCTCTTGGCTCGGATTCCTCCCAAGAAGGTGGAGCCTCCCTACCCCGAGTGGTATAAACCTAATGAAAAATGTGATTACCACTCGGATGTGCTTGGGCATTCAATGGAGAATTTCTTGACCTTTGTCGCCGCCATCAAAACGAGGCGGTCGGAGCGACGCGATGGTTTCGACTTTCCAATTTTCGAATTTTTATTGGTGTGGTTACAACGCCTTTAGGTTGTCTGATAACTGGGCTAAAACTAGGGGCAAGGTTTTCGAAAAGGTGCTCTTCGATTTTCTGATAACCGGGCTAACCCAAGAACTAATTTTGAAGGGTTCTTCTGGAGTCGCCACCGATGTTTTTACCGGAAACATCGAAAAAGGAGTAAAGAGACGTTGGTTTTCGAAAAACCAACTTTGGTCATTAGAACCAGAGTTGGGTAAGGGAGTTAGTTACGTGTAAGGGAAGTGTTAGTTCCCTTAAAGTTATGACTACATGGCCAGCTATTTAAATAAGTAAACCGGTGAAAATACGCTTTTACCCTTTATTTGTGGAATTTAAAGTTATGACTACATGGCCCTAATATCTATTGCATAATTAAAATAAAATAGTAAAAGAGAGAGGGAGAATGTAAAAACCTCTGAGGCAAGCTTTATATTAATTTTCTGAAAACTAGGGTGCTTTTTGGCAGCCCTTCACTCTCTACAGCGCCAGAAAACTCTCGAAAACGTTATAAAAACTCTTAGAAACTCTCAGAAAACTCCAGAAATGCTTCGGAGGGGTTCTAGGAAGAGAATTTTATGAAGTGACAAGAGAGAGAATGGAAGAACTGTGTGAAATGAGGGGAATGGCACGACTATTTATAGGGATTCGCGCCTGTCAGGTCGAGATGGCCGTCTCATCTAACAAGGTCGAGACGGCTGTCTCGCCTTGCAGAAATGGCGAGACGGTCGTCTCGCCATTCGCAAGTGACGAGATGGCCGTCTTGCCAAACGAGACGGCGGTCCCGAATATGAGACGACGGTCTCGACCCTAAAAGGCGAAAATCCTTATTTACATGCAGAAAATCCCTCCTATTCTAATATGGGGCCTAATAGTCTCTCCTAATGGTTTCTTAGGCTTCATCCATCTTCAAAAAGGAGGTCTTCTGGTCTTTATTATGAGGCCGGGCAAGATTTGGGGTCTACATCGGCCCCCCTTTACCCGACTAGTCGACTGCTGGCCTGTTATGCCAAGGAGATCGACTGGAGGGTAAAGGAGTTGACCCTCTTGCCTGGTTGTCCTTTAGATGTTCCGTCTTTGTGGCGGTTGATCTTCCGGGAAAAAGTGTGCTTCCAGGATGCTTCTTCTGGCGGTAGCTGATCCTTTCAGCTGATGAGTACGAACCCCCATCTGGTTTGAGGAGTATGAACCCTCGTCCGGTAAGCCCCCTTTTGTAAGGCCTGATGAGTATACACCCCCATCTGGTGTTTGACGAGTATGAACCCCCGTCCGGTAAGCCCCCTTTTGTAAGGCCTGATGAGTATACACCCCCATCTGGTGTTATGCCTCCGGATGCTCCTTCTTGCGGTAGCTGATCCTTTAGTTGCGGTGGTGGCTTACTGCTCTAGCTCATGCACCGATGTTGAGATGTGTTCTCTCGTCTTCGTCTTTTCTGAGATTTGGTCGTCCGGTCTGTGCTGGGGATTTTGTAGTGTTCATCCAGCCTTGTTGATTACTAGGGATTCTTTGTTTTTTATCTTTTGATGGTGATCACCCGACTCTTGCTGGTTGGTCGGGTGGTCTTTGTTTGTTGTTCGACTTCTATTTGGTTGTCGAAAAATTGTTGGTCAAGGTGGTTTTTTAATCCTGCCTTTTTTCGCGGTTTTGTCTCTTTTTTCTCGCGATTTTGGATTTTGGCTTTCTCGAGCGTAAGTCTTTTTACTTTAAGCTTCTTTGTTATGCCGACTTTTGTAAGGGATAGCAAAAATGCATGAAATAAAATTTTTATTAATAAGAAAAATGTATTTTCAAAATCCAACCGCAGTGTGGGATGCCAGGAAAATTGCTGGATATTTGCCAGTCGCTGTTGATGTGATTCTGCTAGTAGAGCGCTAGTAGTAGCTAGGAGTTCCTCTAGTAGGGATTCTAGTGCGTTTTCTCCTAGATGAGGCTTCTCCATGCTCCATTGTATGTAGTACTCACTTAAGAATGCTAGAAGTGTGTAAAAAGGGAAGAGAAGCAACGTAGAATGCTTGGAATGAGGTACCAAAGGCAAAATCCACGCCCAGCACATATAGGAGGCGCCAGGAGGCTTGGGACGGCCGTCTGGGTTGGGACGGCCGTCCCAATTGAAATTTCTCTACATGGGCCATCAGCTGAAAAGTGGGACGGCCGTCCCACCTGGGACGCACGTCTCAACTGAAAATGGCAACTTGGGACTGCGGTCTCGACTTTGGGACGACCGTCTCGAGCTTCTTGAGTTGATTTCTTTTGTTTTTTTGTTGAGAAAAAGGATAGGACTCCATTCATTGATGTTTTAATGCATGTAATGTTTCATGATATGCATCCTATGATCTATTTCAGTTAATATTTCGAAAGTTTTAACTGATGTTCTTTGACTTCGAGCGCATTCTTGGTGTTGTACCTTTCTGTCATCATGTTTCTTCTGATTAACAAGCTTGGCTGTACTTGATTTGTCGTCTTAGACTTTTTCTTGCTATAGCCGATGAGCAATTTGTTGTTCATAGGATAACTGCCATATCAATGCCCCCCTTCCTTTCCTTAGAGATTTCAACCTTCCTATTGATCACTATATTTCCACATTCCCCTTATTACTTGAATGCTTTATAGTGAAATCGTCAAGAGAAGAGAAAGAAAAGGATTTACAACAAGGGCTTGTGTTTTAGAGGGATATTTTTTCGTAATAGAGGTTTCTGTAAGAATGGCTAGCCAGGGTTGGTTTGTGTTTGGGCTTGTAGACCCCGAATCTTGCCCGGCCTCCAAATAAAGAGTAGAAGACCTCCTATTCGAAGATGGACGAATCCTAACAAGCCACTAGGAGAGACTATTAGGCCCCATACTAGGATAGGAGGGATTTTCTGCACAAAAAATAAGTTTTCTCGCCTTTTTGGGACGAGATCGCCATCTCGCCTCACGTAAATGGCGAGACCGCCATCTCACCAAACGAGACTGCGGTCTCGCCACCTGTGAATGACGAGACGACGGTCTCGTTTGGCGAGACGGCGGTCTCGCCACTTTGGCATGACGAGACGGTGGTCTCGTTTGGCGAGACAGTGGTCTCGACCCTGTCAGACGAGAACGGCGGTCTCGCCACTGCCAGGCGCGAAAACCTATAAATAGGGGCTCTCCCCCCTCATTCCACACACCACAAGCTCTAGCTCTATCTTCTCTCTAAAAACTTCTCTCTAGAATCCCTCCGACGCATTTCCGGAGCTTTTGAGTGCTTTTGTGAGCGATTTTCGGCGTCTAGAAAAGTTTCCAGCGTCGTGTAGAGTGAAGGGCTGCCAAAAAGCACCCATTTCTTTTAAAGAAATAAAATAAAAAGCTTGCTTCGGAGGTTTAAATTCTCCCTCTCTATCTTTTACTGCTTTAATTTTAAATTATGCAATAGATTAGGGCCATGTAGTCATAATTTTAAATTCTGCAAAATAAAAAGGGAAAAAGTGTAATTTTCACCAGTTTAAATATTTTTAAATAGTCGGCCTGTCATAGGGAACCCGAAAGGGGCGTCGTAAAGGGACTAATACTCCTTTTACACGTAACTAACTCCCTTACCCAACTCTGGTTCTAACGACCAAAGTTGGTTTTTGAAAACCAACGCCTTTTAAAACACCTTTTCCGATGTTTCCGGTAAAAATATCGGTGGCGACTCCACAGAACCCCTCAAAATTAGTCCTTGGTTTAGCCCGGTTATCGGACAACCCAAGGACGACCTCTCGAAAACCTCGCCCCTAGGTTAGCCCGGTTATCAGACAACCTAAAGGCGTTGTAACCACCCATAAAAAACGCAAAAATAAGAGGGTCGAAACCATCGCGTCGCTCCGACCGCCTCTCTTTTTGACGGTGGCGACAAATGGCGACTCCACTGGGGAAGCCTCGAGAGTTGATCCCATTTAGTGATGGGCCGACTTAAAAATAAATAAACCAAGAAAATAACGCTTTTGCCCTTCACTTGTATTATAACATGTTTTATTGCTTGGCTTTAAATAACTGTTGTCTGTTTATACTTCCGCAATTGTGTGAAATACAAATTGTACACAAACCTTTGCACACAACAGTTCCCTCTATACCTGGGGGCAAGTGAGAAAACCATAGGGAGTGGGTGGCAGGTACGGTTCGCTGTAGTGAGGGCCTTGAGCCCACCAGTGTGATCGGAAACCACCACTCAAGGTGATAACCTTCCTCTTTTGGCAACAAGACTGACTACGGCCTTAGTGCTAAGCATAGTCGGACGACTGGAGAGTGGGGACCCTATAATGGGGGCACCTTGGGGGCCTTAGCCTGGTGAGAACAGTTAGAACCAACCCTTGCCAATGCACTTTTCTGCAGGAAAACCCTACCTCGTGATAAAAACGAATTCTCTCCTGTTCGTGGATGATTGAATTGTGTGTGCATATGTTTGTTGCATTTGTCTGTTGCATAGCATAAACAAACAACAAAACAAAATTCCAAAAATATTTTCACAAATAAACACCCTTATCTCGGACAGCCTGCCTTTTAGCTAGCCTGGTTTTAGGTTCTTTGTAAGCTAAGTAGCCACGCAGTTCCGGCAGAAGAGATAAGGGACGCTAAAATATTCTTTCGCATAAAGCCATATTTTATCTCGGACAGTATGCCTTTTAGCTAGCCTGGTTTCAGGTTCTTTGCAAGCCAAGTAGCCACGCAGTTCCGACAGAAGAGATAAAAGGCTATAAAACAAACTAATGAAATAATAAAAAAAAATCCATTTCCAAAATAAGACCTGGTCCAAAAATATTACACTCATAAAACACTCATATAGATAGTTTATTCTTCAATAAAAAATATACGCGATCAACATACATCATGCAGAAAAACATGATAAATAGGAAAAAAAAACTTACATTCATTCAAATAAGCATCATTTTCATCAAACATGCATTTTGGTTTTAGAAATGGAGGGGACAAGTAGACAGCCAAAGAAGGTGGATATTCCCCGTTTCCATACTGAGAGATTGGAACGGCTAAGCGCGACAATGCCATCGGAGGTCCGCGCTGACTTTGAAAAATCCTATGGACGGATTTTGGACCTTCTAAAGATCTGTGTCGATCAGGTGTTCCTAAGGGCACTAATCCACTTCTGGAATTCAAATCTGCGGTGTTTCGAATTTCCGCAGTTCGACTTGGTGCCTACATTAGAGGAGTATGAAACCATGTTGAGATGACCCAAATCAGCTGGGGTCCATGTCCGCCACGAGGCATACACTCCTGCAGCACTAGTCGCTGCCCTTATTCAACTACCATTCCGGCAGAGTACCCTGATAAGGAAGGGGAACGCCCAGGGTTGGAAAGTATCAATGTTAGAAGACCACCTGTCCTACCTGGCTGAAAGGGCAGAGTGGGTCGCCTTCAACAAAACCCTGGCCCTTATCATTTTTGGAACAGTCTTGTTCCCCTTCCACTTCGACACAGTAGATCAGGCCGTCATGGATGCCTTCTTCGCTTGGGACGTGAACTCGAAGAGTCCCCTGCCTGCAAATCTTGCCGACACCCTGCTCTCGATGGAATTCTGCCACCAGAAGCAGGGAAAAGTACTCCGCTGCTGCTCTTCATTACTATTTGTGTGGAGCGCCACGCATCTCTACGCCTCCAGCCACATGGGGATATTCCCCGATTCTTTAAGGAGCTTCCCCAAGATCCCCCTCCAACGACGCCTGACTACAGAATGGAGGGACGAGTGGAATCAAAAGGACGCCAACAGTTTATCCTGGGTCTACCCTTGGTTCCGACCCGGCCCAGTTCTCATCAGATGTGGGGACTATCGGAGCGTACCCTTAATAGGACTCAGGGGTTGCATAGCCTACTCACCTAGAGTGGCTATGAGGCAGCTCATGAGGACCCAAACTACTGTCTCTCGAGGAGAGCTCGGAGGACTGTGCTTCTTTGGAGACCCGTGCACAATCGCCAACTCACTAGCTGTGACAAAAGCATGGGAGAGGCCAGTCTATATGGGGGACAGAGAGCTAGGAAAAGCTCGGGTGGCTGTCACCAGTGACTATGAGGTGTGGAGAAAGAAAAGAGGGATGGCTCAACCATCCACCACATCCACTACAAGCGCCAATAATGAAGGGCTGCAGGCTCAAATTAACGCCTTAACCCAGAGGATAGAGATCATGGGAGCCCAGATGAGGGCCCTTGAAGAGAGAGAACAAGCATCTATCCTCACAATAGACGGTCTGCAAAGGCAAGGCAAGAAAAAGGATCATGAAATAGAGCGCCTCAAGGACCAGTGTGCTGACTCCAATGAACAAGCTATCCGAGCATCCAAAACTACCAGAACCAGTTCGGATAACCAACTCCAAGAGATAACTGCCAAGTCAGCACGCCTTGAGGCTGAATCAGCAAAGCAGGCTCAAACGATCAAGGAGTTGTCGCAAGAGCTCACCAAGACTCGGTTAGATATCCGCCAAGAGCAAGAGGCCAACCAGAGACTCAACAGAAGTCTCGCTGAGCTACGCTGCAAAGAAAGAGATGGGATAACTCAGCACGGCCAAGTACTACAAGAGAAAGACCGAGCCATTGCGAAGCTCGATGAACTGCAAGCCTTGGTCGTTCATCAAGAGGCGAAGATCAAAGAGGCTCAGCAGTATAGTGAAGACATGAGCCAGGCGGTCCGCAAGCAAAGCGAAGCACTTGCTCGTCATGTCCAGGAAGCTGAGAGAGAACTACAGAGGAATCAAGACCCGCCTGTGGGTTTCTTTAAAGTTTTCCGCTTTTGCCAAAAGTTGCTTCGCAGTATAGAATAGGGGAATGTACACCTTCTGTCGAATAAATAAAATCTTCTTTATTCAAATGACTGTCTACTTGCATGCATAAACATTCATTTGCATATTTAATTTCCCCTCCTTCACGCTTAATAAGTAAGATAATAAAAATGAAGGATTAACTAACACGTCTTCTAAATCAGAAGAATGGAGAGAAAGCCACTCCTAATAAAGCTTACTCCAATGTTCGACTCACCGCAAGAGGAAAATAAGCCTCGGCCGTTGGTCCTTAAGAACAAAGAAGAGGGGGCAAGGACACCAGTGCGATTATTTATGCCACGTCCTTTCCCCTACGAATCAAATAAAGTTGTACCGTGGAGATACGGGGAATCTTCACCAATAAAAGAGGAAATAACAAATATAGCCGGTATCGGGGGCATGACTAGAAGTTGAAGAGTCTACTCCCCCAAGGACACACAGGAAGATGTCCTCCAAAATAAAGGAAAAAATAAAAGGACCGAAGAAGAAAAAGAAAATAAGGAATCCAAGGAGGAGACAGAGGAATTACTCCAGTTCATAAGGCAAAGTGAGTATTCCATTATAGACCAGCTCAATCGCACACCTGCAAAGATAACATTGTTATCTCTGATAATGAGCTCGGAACCGCATAGAAGCGCCCTGCTGAAGGTCTTGAGCGAGGCGCATGTACCTCATACAATATCCCAAGAAAAGGTTGAGAGGATCGTTGGTCGGCGAGTGATCACCTCACCTTCACAGAGGAAGAACTCCCCCTGGAGGGGTCAAACCACAACAAGCCCTTGCATATCTTGGTTAAATGCAAGGAGTACCTCATCGCCAAAGTTCTTGTGGATAATGGGTCATCCTTGAACGTGATGCCCAAATGCACGTTAGACAAGTTGACCATCCAAGGAACCCGTCTGCGCCCAAGCAGCACCATCGTTCGAGCCTTCGATGGATCCAAACGAGAAGTAGTGGGGGAAGTTAATTTGCCAATCCAAGTCGGACCCACTATCTTCGACGTTGATTTCCATGTAATGGATATTACTCCAGCATATAGTTGTCTCCTCGGCAGGCCTTGGATTCATGACGCTAAGGCAGTACCTTCAACGCTCCACCAGAAAATCAAGTTCATAGTGGACGACAAATTGGTCACGGTCCAAGCAGAAGACGATATTTTGATTAGCGGACCGTCCACCCAGCCTTATGTGGATGCGGCTGAAGAGGCCCTTGAAACATCTTTTCAAGCGCTTGAAATTGCCAGCATAGAGCGACTTCCCAAAAACACAAAGGTAGCCCGCATGATGTTGAAGCATGGTTACCATCCTGGCCAAGGACTGGGGGTAGATTCCCAAGGCATGAGGGAACCCCCGGAATTCAAAGACAATCCTTGCAAGTATGGCCTAGGATATGACCCCATTAAGGGTCGGGCGGAAAGAAGAAAAGGGAAGTCTCCCCTCCGCACACTCAAGCAAATTTTCTGAAGTGGAGGGGTGCAAGCGTCAAGAGCCACCTTAGTCATTAGGAAATATTTTTCTTCGTTTAAGGGATGTAAACCCCATGATTGTTAGAGACTATCCCCCGGGGCTAGCCCGACCCCCAGGCATTTCAGGGCACATATTCCCTTATTAATTAATAAAGAATGATTCTTACTATCTGCTTCTCTTCTTTCTATTTCTGACTAGACCACATAAATAACCCTGTCTAAGTAAACAAAAAAAAAGAAGAAGAATAAAAAGCGCATCCAAATAATCAACATTTACCATTGCTATTATCGTCAAGCTAGTTGATTAGGAGCACATAAAAATAAGACTTCACCTCATCCATAAAGAAAGTCATGCTTCACCAATATTGTGAACAAAAATAAATACACAAAACCAAAAAAAAAAAAGAGAAAAGCCCAGAGAAGCCAAAGGCCAAAGAAAAGGGCAAATTACCCGGTAGGAAACCCACAAAGGGGGCTACGCAAAAGATAGGGTCGACCCGGTAGGATACCCGAACAACAATAAAGGGTAGCCTAAGCAAAAGTTAGGGTTACAAAATAAGGTCCGCTAGGATTCTCCAAAAACTACAAAAAGAGGGAACCTAGACAAAAGTTAGGGCCAAGCACAATATCCTAGTTCGAAAACCCAAAGGGCGATCTAGGGAAATCAGCTAGCCATTAAAAAGCAATAGGAATAAAACCAAAAGGCGCAAATACAAAAGGAAAGGATACTGTTTGCTTAGACAAAAGCTTAAACACCTAAGCTTAACCCTAGCCAGCCATTCTTACAAAACCCTTTATCAATAAAAATTAACCCTCTAAAACACAAACCATTGATTTGTACCTCTTTACTTCTTTTCTCTTGACCCTCACAACAATATTCTAATAATTAATTTGGGAATATGGAGGCATATAGTCAACAAGAGGATTGAAATCCCTAAAGCGAGGAAAAAGGGGGCACTACATGACAAAGAGTGCGCTGCAAAAGAGAAAAAAAGAAAAGAAGAAGAAAAGAAGAAGAAAAGAGAAAGAAAAGAGGAAAAAAAAATGACTCTTCGGTCACAAGAAGTCCGGCATGGTACAACAAGTACGAAAGCACAGATCAGAGGACACTCGGTGCTACGAGACACGTCGGTTAAATCGTTCTGTAAACTTAATCAAAATAGGCATTATAGGACATCAAACATGAAAACATTGCATGCATAAAAATGTTTTTGAACCAGGTCCTATTTTCTTTTTAAAAAAAAAAAAACTCTTTCGTAAATCGAGACCGCCGTCTGGGTGGTCCAGACCGCCGTCTCGGTCCACCGGCAAGACGAGAATGCCGTCTCGACCAACGAGACCGCCGTCTCAATTTAGCCAAAACCGAGACCGCCGTCTCGGTTCGTAGCTGACTCGAGACCGCCGTCTCGCCCTCCCAGACGGCGGTCTCGAACTGGAAAATTTTGCTATATATAGGGGGACGCGCTTGGGGGGTTTCTCACAACTCTCCTTGCCTCCAGAGCCTCCCTTACTCATATTCTGCACTCCCAAGCCTCCTCTAGTCAAAATGTTTGGCAGAAGCGCTTCCAGAAAGAGAAGGAGCACTGCCGGTGCCAGCAGTTCTGCGGCACCGCCACCCCAAGATCCTTCTCAATTATCACCACAGCATCAGGCCTGCCTCGACAACATCCGGACCTACCAATGGCACCCGATGCTCAGACTTGACTTCAGCATCCTGGCTGAATTTAGGTGGGAGGACGACGTCCGAACCCACATAGACAGCATCGGGTGGGGCTTTCTGCTGCAGCCACCGCCTACACACGTGTACCCACAAGCGGTACTGAAATTCTTGGCCTCGGTCTCTTACTCCGAGGTCCCCTCCACGGTCCCGGGCCTGCAGCCCACTAAGATGGTGACCTACTTCATGGGTGGAAGATACCAGGCCACCACCCTTGACGAGTTCAACATGGCCATCGGGTTCGTCCGGCCCGAGGACACAATGACCCAGGGATACCGTGAGGCCATCTACTCCCGGCCCACCAACCACACTGCCGCCGAAATGTAGCACGAGCTCACAGGACCCACCACGCTGCCCACGCTGATGAGGGGCTCCGCGCTTCCCCCAACACTCCACATCTGCCACAAGCTGCTGGCAGGGACCATTCATGGGAGGAAAGAGAGTCAGGGTAAGGTATCCCTCCCTAACCTCTTCGTACTTTATTGCATGAGCCAGAAGCGGCGCTGCAACCCCGACTACTTCTTCCTGAGAGCCCTCAAGGACTTCGGGAACAGATCAGCAGGGGTCGTCCTCGTGGCTCCTCTTATCACTCCCCTGGCAGAAAGATGGGGGTGCCCTGGCCGGGAAGAGTTGGCCTCCAACTTGCGACCCGAGTCCATCAATGGGTCAGTCCTGGTCAGCATGGGAATGCTGATACGCCGAGGGACCTAGTTGGCCCTCCATCCCACACTAGATTTTGCGCTGGACCTCCAGGGGCTCGTGGCGATGCAAGATCTTCCCACACCTCCCGACTTCCAACAACAACAGCAACAACAACAACCACCACCGTACACGGACGATTTCGTTGGCCTGAACCACAACATGAATGATCTGCGCCAGTAATTCGACCAGATGTCTGTGCGGCAAGAGCAACAGGCCCAGAGGCAGGAAGCCTACAATGCCCGGCAGGAGGAGATGTACCAGCACTAGCAAGTGATGCGGCAGGAATGGACAACATTCCAACAGGAATAACGCGACGAAGTCCGGGAGCAAGCAGACTTCCGATATCACTTCTACCAGCAATTTCCCGGATCATCTCCAGATGTTAGCCCTTAGGGATTGTACTTGCCAAAATAAAAAGTGGTTGTAATAAAATTTCCTTATAAATAAAATTTTATTTCATGCATCTCTTTGCCACCCTTTTGCAAAAGCCAGCGTAACAAAAAAGCTTAAAAAGAAAAAAGGCATACGCTCAATAAGAAAAGCCAAAATCCTAAATCGCGAGAAAAAAAGTGATAAAACCGCAAGAAAAAGGCAGGATTAAGACAAGCCATCACCTCAACTAACAAAATTTTGACTACCGAGCAAGAGTCGAACAACGAACAAGATAATCCGACTAGCCAACAAGAGCCGGATAATCACCACCAAAAATAAAAAACAAAGAATCCCCAGCAAACAAGCAAGCTGGATAAGCACCCACAAAATCCCCGGCACAACCCGGATGACCATTAAGAAAGGTCCAAATACATCTACCGACACAGAAATCACTCCCCACAGAGTCGGCGCATGGGCCACCTGAACAGTAAGCCGCCACTACCACCAGTCCTACGCAGTGGACTGTACCAGCCTGATAGGGGGTTCATACCTATCAACCAGCACACAAGGAGTGTCGGCCGGTGCATGGGCCACACGAACGATAGCCGCCACTACCACCGGTCCTACGCGGTGGGACGTACCGGCTGATAGGGGGTTCATACCTATCAACCGGCACACGGGAGTGTCGGCCGGCGCATGGGCCACACGAGCGATGAGCCGCCACTACCACCGGTCCTACGCGGCGGACTATACTAGCCTGATAGGGGGTTTATACCTATCAACCTGCACGCGCGTTGCGCCTGATGCTACGCTCGAGCCGGATCGAGTAAGTCGCACTACCACCACGATGGGGGGTTCATACCCATCCGGTCCCACACAACGGACTGTACCACCACGATGGGGGTTCATACCCATCCGAGTCCCACACAACGAGCTGTACCACTCGATGGGGGGTTCATACCCATCCGAGTCCCACACAACGGACTGTACCACCCTGATGGGGGGTTCATACCCATCCAGTCCCACACAACGGACTGTAACTACCAGCCTGATGGGGGGTTTATACCCATCAACCGAAGGATCGGTTGCCACCAGAAGGAGTATCCTGAGGTTCTACCACGTGTCCACCGAAGGGATCGGCTACCTTCAGAAGGAGTATCCCGGAAGTGCACGAATACCAAGTTTTCCCCAGAAGATCAACCGCCGCAAGACGAAACATCCAAAGGGTAACCAGGCAAGAGGGTTAACTCCTTTACCTTCCTGTCAATCTGTCTGGCACAACAGGCCAACAGCTGACTAGTCAGGTAAAGGGGGGGCAGTTGTAGACCCCGAATCTTGCCCAGCCTCCAAATATAGAGCAGAAGACCTCCTATTCGAAGATGGACGAAGCCTAACAAGCCACTAAGAGAGACTATTAGGCCCCATACTAGGATAGGAAGGATTTTCTACACAAAAAATAAGTTTTCTCGCCTTTTTGGGATGAGACCGCCGTCTCAAAATCGAGACCGCCGTCTCGCCTCACGCAAATGGCGAGACCGCCGTCTCACCAAACGAGACGGCGGTCTCGCCACCTGCAAATGACGAGACGACAGTCTCGTTTGGTGAGACGGCGGTCTCGCCACTTTGGCATGACGAGACGGCAGTCTCGTTTGGCGAGACGGCAGTCTCGACCCTGTCAGACGAGAACGGCGGTCTCGCCACTGCCAGGCGCGAAAACCTATAAATAGGGGCTCTCCCCCCCCTCATTTCCACACACCACAAGCTCTAGCTCTCCCTTCTCTCTAAAAACTTCTCTCTAGAATCCCTCCGACGCATTTCCAGAGCTTCTGAGTGCTTTTGTGAGCATTTTTCGGCGTCTAGAAAAGTTTCCAGCGTCGTGTAGAGTGAAGGGCTGCCAAAAAGCACCCATTTCTTTTAAAGAAATAAAATAAAAAGCTTGCTTCGGAGGTTTAAATTCTCCCTCTCTATCTTTTACTGCTTTAGTTTTAAATTATGCAATAGATTAGGGCCATGTAGTCATAATTTTAAATTCCGCAAAATAAAAAGGGCAAAAGCGTAATTTTCACCAGTTTAAATATTTTTAAATAGTCGGCCTGTCATAGGGAACCCGAAAGGGGCGTCGTAAAGGGACTAATACTCCCTTTACACGTAACTAACTCCCTTACCCAACTCTGGTTCTAACGACCAAAGTTGGTTTTTGAAAACCAACGCCTTTTAAAACACTTTTTCCGATGTTTCCGGTAAAAACATCGGTGGCGACTCCACAGAACCCCTCAAAATTAGTCCTTGGTTTAGCCCGGTTATCGGACAACCCAAGGACGACCTTTCGAAAACCTCGCCCCTAGGTTAGCCCGGTTATCGGACAACCTAAAGGCATTGTAACCACCCATAAAAAACGCGAAAACAAGAGGGTCGAAACCATCGCATCGCTCCGCCCGCCTCTCTTTTTG
>OY731404.1:19843465-19920665 GCA_963425845.1 Sphenostylis stenocarpa | reverse complement strand
ATATTTTTTAATAATTTAATTATTCACCTAATTAAAAATAAAAATATTTTTTATTTAATAATTTAATTTAATTATAATAGATTAATTTATAATACTTATTAAATTAAATAATTTTAAAAAATAAATAAGTATAAATATATAAAAAATATAAATATATAATAACATGTAATATATAAATATATATATAAATATATAAATATATAAATATATAAATATAATTTATTTTGTAAGTTATTATAAAAAATTCCCCGTATTAGGCTAGAGTATTCCCCCGGGTACTCGGGGGACCGGGTCCGCTAATGACAATTTTCACCTAATCTAATAATTATTCAAAGGTATAAAAATATAATATTTTAGTAAAATAATTAATAAGAATATAAAGGGATTTTTTATAGTAATATTTAATAAATAATAAAATTTTTATCGACGGATTCCCGTCCATCGGTAATATTTACGACAACCGAGTTTCGGACGGGATTTAGTCATCGGAATTTCCTTCGGTACACTATTATTTACTCGACGAACCGACTGCCGGGGGCCCCGGACGTCGGTACTCTTAATATTTTTATAAAAATTATTTAATAGCCGCGTAGTCCTCGTGTCTTGTTTTTCGTGTGAAGTGCCTCTCTTATATAAATAACCCTAACCCTAATCTTAATCGAGGTTTGGGCTCAACTAGTCCATGAAACACATCATAAGTTGGCTTCACTACAGGTCCATGAACTTCAAACACGTGCAGTATTTTCAATACTTATCCAAATTAAGCGATTTTAGTCTCCTTTGAAAGCCTTTTGAGCTAGCTTTTAAAATGCCACTGTTTCTATTATTTTCGGAGGTCTAATAAATTAAGGAAACTTAAATTACTGAAGCATGTCTATTGGGCCGACCTGTTGCGCTTGAATCGTTTTGGATAATTTATGTAAAATCCAATTTAGCTCTGAATTGAATGATTTTGGATCCTGTGGAAAGCTCAATGTGTCTAGTTTATATTTATTTTAGAATCATGTTATTTGGAGATCTGTAGAAAAATGATAAATAAAACAGTAAACTAATGTTAGTACCCGTATAAAATAAAATATGACATTTGACCCAATTTTTCAAGCCCAAAATTGCTTTAAACTGTCCTAAAATTAGTAATGAGTAAAAATTAGATCAAATAGATTCAAATTAATTAAAATATAAATTATTGGTCCACTGAAGCTCAATCAATGAAAATGCACTAATAATAGACAATTAAACACAATGCACCAATTAAGATAAGTACATAAAGATAAGAAAATGCGGGAAAATAATGGCTCATCAGGCAAGTACTCCTCTCAGAATTTGATATCATCCATATCACCCAGAGAGCTATCAAAGGTAGTCCCCTAGCGAACTATTTAGCGCATGGATCGACAGATGAGTATCAATACCTGTAGGATGACTTTCCCGACGAACATATCATGCATATTGAACACGAAGAGACCAAAGAAGATGTATGGACTATATTTTTCGATGGAGCCTCAAACATGCTTGGACATAGGATCAGAGCCATCTTAATATCCCTAGAAAAGAAATACATCCCCGTAATGGCCAGGTTAAATTTTGACTGTACAAATAATATGGCCGAATATGAAGTTTGTGCTTTGGGTGTCCAAGCAGCTCTAGATAATGGGGTAAGAAAACTCAGAATTTTCGGTGACTCATCCCTTGTTATCTATCAACTCAAGGGCGAATGGGAAACTCGAAATTCCAAATTAATCTCATATCTAGAGTACATTCACAATTTGACTTTGAGGTTAGAAAGCATCACCTTCAAGTATGTCCCTCAGGAAGACAACCAATTTGCAGATGCCCTCGCCACTTTATCATCCATGTTCTCTTTAGATCAAGATCATGGGATGCCAACCATCAAAATCAGGCTCAATGACAAACAAGGTTTTTGCATGATAGTGACTAGCGAGCAATACAAAAACCCTTGTCGCCACCGTCAAAAGAGGCGGTCGGAGCGACGCGATGGTTTCAACTTTTCGTTTTCGCGTTTTGTATGGGTGGTGTTACAACGCCTCTAGGCTGTTCGATAACCGGGCTGGACCTAAGGGCGAGGTTTTTGAAAGGGTTCTTTTAAGTTGTCTGATAACCGGACTGGACCTAAAAGCAGATTTTTAAAGGGGTTCTTATGGAGTCGCCACCGATGTTTTTACCGGAAACATCGAAAAAGGAAAAAAGAAGGCGTTTGTTTTTTAAGAAAAACCAACTTTGGCCATTATAACCAGAGTTGGGTAAGGGAGTTAGTTACGTGTAGGGAAGGTATTAGCTTCCCTATGACGCACCTTTCAGGTTCCCTATGATAGGCCGGTTATTTCGTAAATAAATTAAAAATGACGCTTTTACCCTTTTATTTGCAGAATTAAAGTATGATGACTACATGGCCCTAATTAATAGATATATAAATGATAAAGCGGTAAAAGAGAGAGAGAGAGAGAGAGAGAGAGTAAAGAAAGCTCCGGAGCAAGCTTTGATTAATTCTTTAAAAGATAGGGTGCGTTTTGGCAGCCCTTCGCTCTTACAACGTCGAATTCTCTCTCGAAATGCTATAAAAAATCGCTTAAAGACACTCAGAAAACTCCAGAAATGCTTCGGAGGGGCTCTAGGAGAAGAATTCTAAGAAATGATAGAAGGAGAACTGGAAGAGCTGTGTGAAATGAAGTCCACTACAAAAAATATTAAAATTACCGACGATCAAAATCCATCGGTAATAACAAAATCCGTCAGTAAATGAATATTACCGAAGAAATTCCGATGGCCAAAAATCCGTCAGAAATTCGGTTGTCGGTAAATATTACCGATGGACAGGAATCTGTCGATAAAATTTTTATTATTTATTAAATATTTTACTTAAAAAATCCCCTTCCCTTTATATTCTTATTAATTATTTCTTCATATTATATTTTTATACCTTTGAATAATTATTAGATTAAGGTGAGAATTGTCATTAGCAGGATTCAAACCCAAGTACCTTAAAATTAGAGGTCAATACTCTAACCACTAAGCTACTAGAATTTTTTATAATAACTTACAAATAAATTATATTTATATATTTATATATTTATATATTTATATATTTATATTTTTATATATTTTTATATTATTATATATTTATATTTTTATATATTTATATATTTATTTTTTAAAATTATTTAATTTAATAAATTATTATAAATTAATCTAATTATGATTAAATTAAATTATTAAATAAAAAATATTTTATTTTTTAATTAGGTGAATAATTAAATTATTAAAAAATATTAAGTATATATTATATAATTTTATCGAAGGATATATCCGTCAAGTAACTAATTGTTAATTTACCGACAAAAATATCCATCGGTAAATAATTGTTAATTTACAGATGAATTTAGCGACGGATATATCCGTCGATAATTAATTGTTAATTTATCGACGGATTTACCGACAGATATATCCATCGGTAAATTCATCTATAAATTACCGACGGATTTATCGACGGATATATCCGTCGGTAAATAATTATTATTTTATCGACGGATATATCCGTCGATAACATCAAATTCCACAAATATTTTATATCTGTCGGTAATGATTATTGTCCGACGCCTACAAATCTATCAGTAAAAATCCGTCAGAAATATGCGATTTTCTTGTAATGAGAGTGCCCTCCTTTTATAGGGATTTGCGCCTGTCAGGTTGAGACCACCATCTCGCCTGGCAAGGTCGAGATGGCTGTCTCGCCCTTCGGGACAGTGGTCTCGACTTCGACAAATGGCGAGACAACCCTCTCGCCAATCGGGACGACGGTATCGACTTGCCAAATGGCGAGAGGGCCATATCGCCAAACGGGAACGCGGTCTTGCTATAGCAAGTGGCGAGACGACCGTCTCGCCAAATGAGACGACGGTCTTGACCTTGCTAAGAGGCAAGATGGCGATCCCGATAAGCGAGACGGCAGTCTCGACCCTCAAGGTGAAAATCCTTATTTTTTGTACAGGAAAGCCTTCCTACTCTAATATGGGGCCTAATAGTCTCTCCTAGTGGCTTTTTAGGCTTTGTCCATCTTCGAATATGAGGTCTTCTACTCTTTATTTCGAGGCCGGGCAAGATTTGGGGTCTACAACCCTTGGTATCACAACATCAAGAGATACCTCACAAAGGGTGAATATCCCGAGGGAATCAGTGATAATGACAAAAGAACCATATGGAAGAGGGTCGCAGGGTTTGCATTGATTAGAGAAACCCTTTATAAAAGGAATTTTGACTCCACTTTGTTAAGGTGTGTGGATCACGAGGAGGCTCAAACTCTAATTAAGGAAATCCATAAAGGAGCCTTTGGAACCCACGCGCTAGGGTATGTCATGGTAAGGAAGATCCTAAGGGAAAGATATTTTTGGTCCACAATGGAAGGTGACTGTCACCAATATGCTAAAAGATGTCACAAGTGCCAAGTCTACAACGATAATGTTCACGTCCCACCCGTACCTCTCAACATCTTAGCTACACCATGGCCATTTTCCATGTGGGGCATGGTCGTCATCGGACCCATCGAGCCCAAAGCATTTAATGGTCACCGTTTTATCTTGGTGGCCATTGACTATTTTACTAAATGGGTAGAAGCGGCATCCTATGCACACGTGACCAGGAAAGTAGTAACCGCCTTCGTCAAGAAAAATATTCTATGTCGATATGGCATCCTTCATCATCTCATCACCGATAATGGGACCAATCTGAACAACAAGATGATGGAGGAGCTATGCTAAGATTTCAAAATTCAACATCATAACTCCTCTCCATACCGACCTAAAATGAACGGTGCAGTAGAAGCAGCCAACACAAACATCAAGAAAGTCGTCCAAAAAATGGTAATCACATACAAAGATTGGCATGAAATGCTGCCTTTTACCCCTTCATGGATATCGGACTTCCGTATGGACCTTCACAGGAGCCACTCTATTTTTCCTCGTATACGGCATGGAGGCCGTATTGCCGGTGGAAGTTGGAATACCCTCCTTGAGAGTCATTATGGAAGCAAAGTTGACAGAAGCAGAATGGGTCCGAAATCGGTACGATCAGCTGAACCTAATCGAAGAAAAACGTTTGAACACCATCTACCACAGATAAGGCTACCAAAAGAAAATCAAAAGGGCTTACGATAAAAAGGTCAATCCCCACACTTATCACGAGGGGAATTTAGTAATAAAGAAATTGCTTCCATCCCAAAAGGATAAAATCTGAAAATGGGCGGCCAACTATGAAGGACCCTTTGTGGTCCAATGGGCTTTCTCAGGAGGAGCGCTTATCCTCACCAACATGGACGGAGAAGAGCTTCGACACCCAGTCAACTCGGATGCAATGAAAAAGTATTACGCTTGAAGGCATTGCTCATGACCCGTTAGGACGAAAACTCACAATGAGCATCCTGGGCAAAATATAAGGTCCGTATTCCTCGCTAAGACACGTCCTAGGCAAAATTTAGAGGTTAAAAAAAACAACAAGAAAAAAAAACAATGATTACCTTAGCCGAAAACCGCAAGGCGATTAAGGTAGTGTCCTTCCAGAAGCAAGTAGGCTTTGCATAGTCTTCACTCCAGGCTCGAGCATCTCAACTGAAGCAACCAGGAGAACTAGGGAGACAGATGTCAGGGACATGATTGTTATAGCTTATACAGTGTAGCCAACTTTGGTCAGTCATGCTTCTAAATTCGTTTGAAAATTCCTCTGTAAAAGTGAACCATTCATTTATATCAATAACATTATCTTTTACTTCTTTTCTTGAGCAAATTATGAAAATGCCTCTATATTAATAAAACATAAGCATGCATAAAGATCCAACACAAGAAAACATAAGAAAAGGAGAAGGCCCGCTAAATCAAGAAATCAAAGTGGTCCAAACAAAAATAAGACCAGAGCAAAATTCACAGGGGAACCTGTCAGCTCCCGGCAACCAACGGGAAGAACAATCACTTTCTAAACATATCCCATAGAAAGATAGATTGCATTTAGAGTGTCACCGCCGTCAAAAGAGGCGGTCAGAGCGACGTAATGGTTTTTTATTTGACTCGCGTGTTTAAAAATGTGTGGTCATCACCCTTAGGATGTCCAATAACCGAACTATTCTAAGGATGAGGTTTTCATTGTAGACCCCAAATCTTGCCTGGCCTCAAAATAAAGAGCAGAAGACTTCCGTTCGAAGATGGGCAAGGCCTAAAAGGTCCCTAGGATAGATCAATAAGCCCCATATTAGAATAGGAAGGACTTTTGTATAGGAAAAATAAGAAATTCTACCTAAAGGGCCGAGACCGCCGTCTCGCCACTTGCCAATGGCGAGACCGCCGTCTCGCCAATCGCCAATGGCGAGACCGCCGTCTCGTTTGGCAAGAAGGCCGTCTCGACACTTGCCGAAGGGGAGACCACTGTCCTGTTTGGTAAGATGGCAGTCTCGAACTTGTTAGGCGAGACAGTGGTTCCGACCTGATAGGTACGAATTTCTATAAAAGAGGGGGACGTCCTCACCATTTTCACAACATAGAGCAACTTTCCCTTCTGCACTTTCTCCAAATTATTCTCCTAGGATCCCTCTGAAGCATTTCCGGAGTTTCTTAGTGTTCTTAGTAAGCGTCCTGTAGTGTTACGAGAAAGAGCGATCAACACTGTAGAGCGTGGAGTTTGCCAAAAAGCACCTTTCTTTTCCAAGAACATTAATACAAAGCTTGCTTCGAAGGTTCCTACATTTTCTATCGCCTTTTACCGCTTTCTTATTACATTTATCTGTACATTAGCTGTTAGGGTCATGTAGTAAACAATTTAAATTCCACAAATGAATAAATAAGTATAAAAGCGTAAATTTAGAGTTCTTTATTTATAAAATAAATGGTCCATCATAGGGAACCTGAAAGGGGCGTCGTAGGGAAGCTAATACCTTCCCTACACGTAACTAACTCCTTTACCTAACTCTGGTTATAATGGCCAAAGTTGGTTTTTCTAAACCAACGCCTTCTTTTTCTTCCTTTTCCAATGTTTCCAGATAAAACATTGGTGGCGACTCCAGAACACTTTTTCAAAAACCTCGCCCTTATGTCCAGCCCGGTTATCGGACAACCTAAAGGCGTTGTAGCATCACTTTAAAAAACGCGAGTCGAAGTAAAACCATCGCGTCGCTCCAACCGCCTCTTTTGATGGCGGCGACATTCATAAGTTGGTTCTAGAGTTGCCACCAATATTTTAACCAAAAACATTGGAAAGGAAAAAGGAAGGTGATGGTTTTAAGAAAAACAAACTTTGGTCATTACAACCAGAGTTAGGTAGGGGAGTTAGTTACGTGCGGGGAAGGTACTAGCTTCCCTACGACGCCCCTTTCGGGTTCCCTATGATGGACCGTTTATTGTAAAGAAATAAGAACATTGAAATCATGCTTTTACCCTTATTTATTCATTGAAAAATTTAAATAATTGACTACATGACCCTAATATCTAATGCACAAAGAGGATAATAAAAGCGATAAAATAAAGAGAATGAGGGATGTAAAAACCTCTGAAGAAATTTTAGATATATTCTTGTAAAGGGCGCTTTTTGGCAAACCCTGCGCTCTACAATGCCGCTCACTCTTCTCTCGAAAGACTCTAGAATGTGTAAAAGAACCCTAGGACTCTGGAAATGCTTCAAAGAGATTCTAGAAGAGTATATGAGGATCGAGTTAGGTGGAGAAGTTGTGTAAAACGAGGAAAGGAGCCCCCTATTTATAGAAATTCGTGCCCGTCAGACTAGGACGACAGTGTTGCCTGACAAGGTCGAGACGACCATCTCACCACCGTGAGGTCGAGACTGCTGTCTCGCCATCTTGAGGTCGAGATTGCTGTCTCGCCATCTTGAGGTTGAGACGGCCATCTCGCCAAGTGGCGAGAAGGAGGTCTCAACCCATAAGTGGCGAGATGGCCGTCTTGCCTTGAGAGATGGGTGTCTGGCAAATCGGGATGACCATCTCAAGGTTCTGGGCAGAATTTTTTTATTTTTGTGTACAGAAAGCTTTCCTCTTCTAACATGGAGCCTAGTAAGCATGCCTAAGGACCTTTGAGGCCTTTTCCATCTTCGAACAGAAGTCTTCTGTTCTTTATTGTGATGTCGGGCAAGAATTGGGGTCTACAGCTGCCCCCCCTTCACCTGACTAGCCGACGGTTGGCCCAATATGCCAAAAGATCGGCTGGAGGGTGAAGGAGTTGACCCTCTTGCCTAGTTATCCTTTGATTTCTTCCCTTGTCGTGGTAGTTGACCTTCTAGATGCTGAATGTGATCCTCTGGGATGCTCCTTTGATGCGGTAGCTGACCCCTTCGGTTGTAAAATCTTGTTTTAAGCTCCCTTTTGTAAGGCTTGATGAGTACGTACCCCCATCTGGTTTTGACGAGTACGAACCCCCATCTGGTTGTTGTAGCCTTGGGATGCTCCTTTGATGCGATAGCTGACCCCTTTGGTTGTAAAATCTGGTTTTAAGCCCCCTTCTGTAAGGCTTGATGAGTACGCACCCCCATTTGGTTTTGACGAGTACGAACCCCTGTCTGGTTGTTGTAGCCTTGGGATGCTCCTTTGATACGGTAGCTAACCCCTTGGTTGATGAGTACAAACCTCCATCTGGTTTGAAGAACTTACAGCCCATTTCGTAGGACTGGATGATTATGTACCCTCATCTAGTTTGGCGAGTACGAACCACCGTCTGGTTTGGAAGTCCACTTTGTAGGACTGTTGCGGCTTACTGATTTTGTTCATGCGCAAATATTTGGATCTCTGCTTTTTGGATACACCTTTTGTTGTGGTGGCCGACCCTTTTGGCAAAGAAGGTGGTGGCGGCTTACTGCTCTTGTTCATGCGCCGATTACGTGGGGTGTGATTTTTGCTTTCTGATTGTTTTGTACTTTTCTGATGAAGTCTTCCGGTTTGCCAGGGATTCTTTGATTTTTAGTTTTTTCCAGTAGCCATCCAGCTTGTGGATTATTGGGGATTCTTTGTTAAATGCCTCTGAAGTAGGCAGGAATCCATTGGGGATAAAGCCTTTCTGTTGGTTGCGTTTTGGTTTGAATGTTGCCTTTTCCTTATTTGGTGGAAAGATGGTAGTTGGAGCTTTTTATTATAGACACTCTTAATAGTTTTTGTGGAGACTTGCTCTGCTTTCTTTAGGGAGGGCATTATTTGGAGACTTGGTCTCGACGCTTCCTGTTTTTCGATCACAAATATGGAGCTAGTCTCCTCATGCATGATTAAAAAAGGTTTAATTTTCATGATTTTGACAAAGTCTTCCTGTGCGACTATTCATGTGTGAATGCTTTAAATGCAATCCCTTTTCTAAGTAGATGCATCTAGAGAAGTGACAGTCTTTCCTGTTGGTCGTTGGATGTTGACGGGTTCCTTCATCTGCATATTTTGTTAGAATCGCGCAGCGAAATGTTTGCATTTGCGGACAAAAACCAAGAGGGGGGGGGGTGAATTGGTTTCTTAACAAAAATTAGGGTTTTAAAAATTTTCCCAAATTTCACCGATTAAATTGCTGTGTAAAGTAAATAGAGCAAGGATAGAGTCTTACACAAATGATTTATATTGGTTCGGATCAAAAGACCCTATGTCCAGTTGCTAATCACTCAAACAGAGGATTAACGCTGTCATTATAATCACAGTTTTACAAACAGATAACAATTGAAAAGATAAGGTAACGAAAACACCTCTCTTGAGTCACACAAGAGATGAAGAACAGCTTCCCTAGAGACGGCACAACACACAATCCACCAAGAAAACCCACTTAGTGATTCTTATCACTTCTAGCCTACACTAGGTTCCAAAAGCCCCTTTTCCCTCCAACAAACAGTTCTCTGGCAGTCACAACTCTCAACTTTTGTTTGAAAAAGGTTGTTCAATTTGCAGAGAGCCTTAGAGAACCTTAAGTAGACAGATTAGGGTTTGGGAATTTTCGAAACCTGGTGAATTGGGACTAGGGTTTTCGAAACTTGGTCCAATTTTGAAATTCAAAACACATATCTGACTCAAATAATTGATTATCTTGAGTGTTAATCGATTATTATAGAGCAAAATTCACCTAGAACCCAAAACCACGCAGTTTAATCAATTAAAAGGGGAATTAATTGATTAACAGCCCTGTTAATCGATTAACAGGGGCTTTAATCGATTATTCTAGAGAACTGATATAGAAAATTATTTTTCTCTCTGTAATAATCGATTATCCTGCCATTTAATCGATTAATCCAGTATGTTTTTGATAAAATGTGTTTTTGAAGCTTTTAAAGAGTAGATTATGTGTTGGCTATCTTAGACTCTAATATTACATACTCAAAATCATCAAAACAGAGTTATTACATAACATTACAAGTCTTCAAATATTTAAGTCCTTTGTTCTTGAATCATCATCAAAATCTACAGGCTTCATTACCATGTATGTTCAACATTCATATCCTTGTATGTTTCAACAATATCCCCCTTTTAATGATGATCAAAATTTCCTTTAAAGCTCTTGTAATAACCTGTTTTGTCTGTCACAGCTAAACAAAAACATTAAACATACCAGATAATATTTAATACACATAATAAGAGGCTTTAAATAAATTTCTCCCCCTATTTTGATTATGATCAAAAAATTGAAAGCTCCCCCTCAATAGATGCATAATTTATAAATAACTTCCTCTCAAACAAAGCAAAAATACAAATTTTATTTCATAAAGTAACTTCATTACAAACAAAGAGATATGTGGAAGAGATTAAAACTCTTCACTTGCATCGCTATTGAACTGAGCATCAAACCTATCCTCTAGGTTACAGACCCTATCATCTACATCGGAGATACGGCGAATGATTTCCTCATGTCGTACTTCAGAGAGGGTGAAAAATGCCTGCATTCTCTGATTCATATCAAACAACATCTCTTCCATAGATTGACGGGATTCAGGAGGGGCAGTAGATGTTCCAGCATTATGAATATGTTCAGAGGGAAACTCAGCAGCAGGAGGCATCTCTTCGTCAGAATCTTCAGCTTTTTCAGCCATGTTGGGAACGTCATCCTTGTGAACATAAATGTTATTGACACGCACCATTTGAAGTTGAGTTAGCGTGCTATCAAGCATTCGGTTTGAATTTGTGGTTCTTACCTTTTGTTCCCCTTCAACATTCACTCCTTTGTACTCTAAATGTGAGAGATAAGAAGAGCATAGGGAATTTTAAAAGTAGGATGACGCTTAGCCTTCAACATGGTCATTGTGACAAGGCTGCCCTAATCGATTGTCTCATTATTCATGATTGCATGAATAATGCGAAGATCTATGGATGAGCATTGGGCATGGTTGGTTGCCTGGGGACATAAAATCCAGACAAGTAGATGCAATAGCAGAAGTTGAAGCACTTGGTGGATTTGATGAAGACATAGATATAGCTTAGGTTGTGGGTGTGTAGATGATTGGGTTTTAGTTTAAGCACTTAATCTCTTGATAGTCCATTATATTTTGTGATAAGCGCCTTATAATGTTGCATCCCATTGAAAATCATTTTTTTGCATGAAAAACTAACATCTAAGTATTAAAAGAACAAACTAAGTTTTTCAATCTGTTGAAAAGGATTTTCGATCTGTTAAAATCACTCAACATAATAAATGGTCATACATAGTCGTATTTTCAATTGATTGATTCGCGGAATCAACAAGTTAAAATAACTCAATGAATTTTTCAATATCAAAATTTCGCATTTTCAATCTGTTGAAATGATTTTTAAATCTGTTGAAACAGAAAGATTTTTTTAGTCTAAGAGTTTTTAGAAAATCAATCTGTTGAAATATTTTTCAATCTATTGAAACAGAAAGACTATTTTTTTTCAGTCTAAGAGTTTTTCAGAAAATCAATCTGTTGAAATATTTTTCAATCTGTTAAAACAAAGAGGCTATTTTATTAACTAAGTGTTTGCAGGATTTCAATCTGTTGAAATAAATTTTAATCGATTGAAACAGAGAGCTGTCATTTTTCTAAAGCTGTTTCAATCCATTGAAAACTCGAAACAATCGATTGAATGAACTTTTAAATGAAATCAATCGATTGAATCGTGGTTTCAATCGATTGAAATATATTCTGATCGATCATAACTCGGTCTGATCGATCATACTTCAGTTCTAATCGATCAGAGTCTCTTCTAAACTGTTATACTTTCAAACTAATCGATCTTGTGACTCTCTGAAACAGTTTTTGACAGATGAAACGTTCTGATTCTTTGTTTTACTCTATATATACAGAATTGATCTATCTTTTGAAATATATACAACACACTACTTGAGAAAACTTGTGAAATCAATCTGTGAAACTTTCATATACGTGACTTTCTCTGCATTCAAGAATCTTTTCATATCATAAGGTGCTGTGATCAGAATTGTGGTCAATCAAAGAGAGAAAGTGCTGTTAGAATTTGTTCTGGACAATTAGAACTTCAAGTCCAGGTTTTTTCTTTTCATACTCTTTTGTAAAAGTGTGATTGTGCAGGTTGGATTGGGATCTGCACTTGGTACAAGAATCGGATTTGGTTACTCGGGTGGTTTTCAAGATTCTATCTTGTGGGTTTGCAAGATAGTTCTTGGGGTAGATTGGTGAGTATCTACTCGGTTGTAATTTTCACTTGGAATTAGTGGAACTTGACAGGTTTGTCAAGAACTGGATGTAGCTCTGGATTAGAGTGAACCAGTATAAATTTGTGTGTTAAATTTCTTCTTTCATCTCTTTTATTTTCTGTCTATAAACTTGTTGTGTTTAAACCAAATTACCTTTGCAAAAATTGAATAAAGATAACTCATTCTTCCAAAAGAAAGTAAGTTTTGCGAAAAAGTTTTAAAGTTCAATTCACCCCCCCTCTTGAACTCAACCATTAATTCTTTCAATTGGTACCAGAGCTGGTTCTTGTAAGCTACTCAAGAAATCGGTCCAATGGCCGAGGGAAAGATGAATTTTTCGAAGGAGCCTCCATAAACAGGCCTCCACTTTTTTCTGGTGTGAATTATTCTTTCCGGAAGGTTAGAATGAAAATCTTTATTGAATCTCTTGATAGAGGCATTTGGGAAACAATTGTTAATGGTCCTTACAAACCAACTCATACAATAGATGGTAAAGTAGTTGAAAAAGATTGGGCTGAATTAACTCGATGTAGAAAATAGGAGAGTCCAATATGATTATACTCGCAAAAATATTATTACCTCTCGCTTTAAATCTTGATGAGTTTTTCAGTGGTGTCTCAAGTGTGCCTCGCCAAAGAGATGTGGGAAATTTTAGAGGTCACACATGAAGGAACATCTCGATGTGAAAAGGGCAAGAAAGCATGAGTTAATCAGGGACTATGAGTTGTTTAAAATGCAAAGAAGGAGAAACAATTGCGGATGTGCGTAAAAGGTTCACGCACATAGTCAATCATCTAATCGGGTTAGGAAAGATTTTTGACAAAGAAGAATTGAACATCAAAATCTTAAAGTGTTTGGATAGAACGTGGCAACCAAAGGTGACAAGCTATATCGTAATCAAGAGACTTGGCTGAAATGACTACCGCTTCACTGTTTGGTAAGTTAAGGGAACATGAGTTGGAAATCAATCAGCTCAAAGAACAAGAGAATGCAGAAAAGAAAAGTAGAAATATTGTTCTCAAGACGATTGAAGAAAACAGTGGATCCGAAGAAGATGAATCAGAGAACTCGACTTTGTTGGTTAAGAAATTTGGGAAATTTCTTAGAAGAAAGAACAGAACCGGCCAAGTAAAAGGTACAATGATAAAAAGACTCGAATCTGTTCAAAATACTATTACTTGTTATTCTTGTGGTAAACAGGGTCACATAAAGAGTGATTGTCCGGAAAAGACCAAGAATCGGAACAAGAAAGAATCAAGATACAAAGGGAAAAAGGCCTATATAGCCTGGCAAGACAATGATTCATCTTCTAGCTCGAATCCGAAAGTGAAGAGGTGAACCTCGTGTTTGATGGCCGGTCGTGAATCCTCTTCATCACATGTAAGTTCAACTCCTACAGAGAATGAAATGAATTACAAGCACATTACTAAATGCTTTCAATGAAATGCATAGTGAAGCCGAAATTTATCTCATACAAATAATCAGTTGAAAGGTTTAAATAACTGGTTAGAAAATAGAGTTAAAGTTCTGGAAAAAGAACTATTAGAAAGCAAAACAGATTTAGAACATCTAGATATTATCTATTCATCTCGTGATAATGTTGTCGTTAATAAGAATTGTGAAAAATGTATTGTTTTACAAAATAAGGTTGATTACTTGACTAAAACCTTGACAAAATTTACTCAAGGTAAAGAGAATTTAGATGCACTTCTTGGGTCTCAAAACTGTGTGTTTGAACATTCTGGAATCGGGTACAAACCTAAGAATGGGGTAAAAACTAAAAAATATTTGAACTTCTTTTCATACAGAAAAACAACAAGCATCCCCTTTCTCATCTTGTCATTACCTGCATGAAGAAAGGACATACTATAAAATTCTGTCATGCTAGAAAATATTTTGTGCCGCAAGGTAGGAAGAAATGGGTTCCAAAAATTAATTCATTTCAAATAACCTAATTGGACCCAGTAATCATAAAGGGTACCAGAAAAATTCTTAACTTGTTTTGCAGGAACAAAGTCTGGGAATTCCTTGAAGTTCAGAGCTACGAATCAGGTTTTGTTTGTCTAAACTGATTGTTTTAATTGATATAAACCAGTATTAATCGATTAAAATAACTTACAGAAGATATTAGTAAATCTGTCCGTACAGTTTTAATCGATTGAAATGTGAATCAATCGATTAAATGTTCTCATGATTTGAGTTTTAGCTGTTTTAATCGATTAGAATGAATTTATATCAACTAAAATCACTAAGGTATCAAATTTAATCGACTCATTTTCGTTTTAATCAATTTAAATTCTGGTATCATCTTTTAGATCTCTTCCAATACAGAAACAATCGATTCTTTCAAGTATTATTTGATCATTTTACTATTGCATTTTCAAAACGAATATTAAAGACCAAATTAGTAAAATAATTTGTTTAATCAGTTTGTGTCGCCGCCTCCCCGAAAACGGGGGCGCGGTCGGAGCGACGCGATGGTTTTTCGACTCTTCTTTGATTTTCGCGTTTTTATTGGTGGTTACAACGTCCTTAGGTTGTCCGATAACCTGGCTAACCTAGAGACGAGGTTTTCGAAAGGTGTCCTTGAGTTGTCCGATAACCGGGCTAACCCAAGGACTTTATTTATTTTGGGTTCTATGGAGTCGCCACCGATATTTTTACCATAAACATCGGAAAAGGGGTTTAAAAGGCGTTGGTTTTCGAAAACCAACTTTGGTCATTAGAACCAGAGTTGGGTAAGGGAGTTAGTTACGTGTAAAGGAAGTATTAGTTCCTTTACGACGCCCCTTTCGGGTTCCCTATGATAGGCCGGCTAATTTGAATAAATAATTAAACTGGAAAATAGCGCTTTTACCCTTTTTATTATGCGGTATTTAAGTTTTATGACTACATGGCCCTAGTATCTATTGCATATATTTAAATGAAAGCGATAAAATTAGAAGGAGAGAGAATGTGCACCTCCAAAGCAAGCTTTTATATTCAAAAAGAGAGGGTGCATTTTGGCAACCCTTCACTCTACAACTCTCAGAAACTCCGGAAATGCCTCGGAGGGATTCTAAAGAAGATTTAGAACGCTCAAAAAATGCTCCTAAAGACACTCAGAAACTCCAGAAATGCTTCGGAGGGATTCTTAGAGAGAGAAAGTCTAGAGAGAAGGGAGAGCTTTGTGAATTCTGTGTGGAAATGAGGGGGAGAGAGCCCCTATTTATAGTTTTTCGCGCCTGACAGCTTGAGACCGCCGTCTCCTCTGACAGGGGTCGAGACCGCCGTCTGGAAAGTCGAGACCGCCGTCTCGTCCATGGCAGAAATCGAGACCGCCGTCTGGAAAATCCAGACCGCCGTCTCGACTTTGCAGGAGACGAGACCGCCGTTTGGAAAACTGAGACGGCGGTCTCGTCCTGGTGCTGAGACGAGACGGCGGTCTGGTCCTTCCAGACGGCGGTCTCGTCCCTTCAGGGCGAGAAACTTTATTTTCGGGCCAAAAAATCTTCCTATCTTGGTACGGGAGCCTAATAGCCTCTCCTAATGACTTTTTAAGCTTCAGCCGTCTTCAAAATAGGATGTTTTCTGACTTTATTCTGAGGCCGGGCAAGATTTGGGGTCTACAGTTTGTTCCTGAAAATCATTTTCAAAACATCCAAATGAAATTCGGCCATGCATATAGAGTTTACAATTTAAGATTGAAATCAGTTGAAGAATCAGTACATGTTGTGTTTAATGAGTCTCCTCGAGTGGTGCAGAATAGAACAACAGGTACTGCAGATGAAGAAGATTTAACTAATAATTCTTATTAGTTGAAACATGTCAGAAACACAGATCAGCGTACTGTTGAAGAAGATGATCCATCAGTAGATCCTGCAAAAGCTGATTCACCAACAATTACTGAAGAACAGGAAGAAGATGTTCTGGAAGAGCTTCCTAAAGAGTGGATTGTCCCAAGAGATCTCTCTCTAGACAATGTCATTGGGCAAATCAATAAGGGAGTATCTACTAGACATTCTCTTAACCAATTCTGTAATCATATGACATTCATTTCACAAATAGAGCCTAAGACAGTTAAAGAAGCATTAAATGATGAATACTGGGTTAGTGCCATGCATGATGAGCTTAATCAATTTGAAAGAAATAGCGCGTGGGAATTAGTTCCTAAAATCAAAGATATCAATGTAATTGGTACTAAGTGGGTATTCAAAAACAAGCTAGATGAACACGGCATTATTACTAGAAATAAAGCTAGGTTGGTAGCCAAAGGGTATAACCAACAAGAGGGTATCGATTTTGATGAAACCTTTGCACCTGTAGCTAGACTTGAAGCTGTTAGATTATTATTAGCTTATGCCTGTATAAGTGGTTTCAGATTACTACAGATGGATGTAAAGAGTGCCTTTCTTAATGGACTCATCAATGAAGAAGTATATGTTTCTCAACCTCCTGGGTTTGAAGATCACAAGCATCCTGACCATGTCTACAAATTAAAAAAGGACCTTTATGGTTTAAAGCAAGCACCTAGACAATGGTATGAGAGGTTAAGTAACTTCCTAATTGATCAAGGGTACAAGCAAGGTGAGGTTGATAAAACTCTATTCATTAAGAAATCTGGAACTGACATTATTCTGGTGCAGGTGTATGTGGATGATATCATTTTCGGTTCCACTAAAAATGATATCATTATCATTTTTGTAAAAGAAATGCAAAGTGAATTTGAAATGTCTATGATGGGAGAATTGAATTTCTTCCTTGGTCTCCAGGTTAAACAATTAAGAAATGGCATTTTTCTTAGTCAATCTAAATACTGCAATGAATTGTTAAAGAAATTTGATATGCACAATTGCAAGGAATCCTCTACACCCATGTCTACTAACTGTTGTCTAGACTTAGATGAAAAAGGAAAACTTGTTGATCAAACTAAATATAGAGGTTTGATTGGTTCACTACTATATCTAACTGCTAGTAGACCTAACATTATGTTTAGTGTGTGCCTTTGTGCAAGATTTCAGGCAAATCCAAAGGAATCACATCTTACCGTCGCCAAAAGGATTCTGAAGTACCTTAAGGGAACAAGTTAATGTTGGACTATGGTATCCTGAAGGTGCATCCCTTAAACTTGTTGGATTTTCCGATTCTGACTTTGCAGGATGTAGATTGGACAGAAAAAGTACCTCCGGTACTTGTCATTTACTCGGGAGCAGTCTTATATCATGGCACAGACAAAAAGCAAGCGTGTGTTGCTCTATCAACTGCAGAAGCTGAATACATTGCAGCTGGGAGCCGTTGTGCTCAAAGAATTTACCTCAAGCAACAACCGACAGATTATGGAGTGACTCTAAACAAGGTACCTCTGGTTTGTGACAATACTAGTGCAATAAACTTAACTAAGAATCCTATTCAACACTCTAGAACTAAGCATATTGAAATTAGACATCACTTTATTAGAGAACACGTATCTAGGGGTGACTGTGAGATATTATTCATTGAATCTGAAAAACAGTTAGCTGATTTATTCACTAAACCACTTCCTAGAGACAGACTTAATATGCTTAGGACTGAATTAGGAATTCTAGATATATCTAGTATTGCATAACTGATTCTTTACAGTGATTGTATGCTTTTTAACAGGTTGATAACAAGTTCAATCGATTAATAATTGCATGAATAACTGGATATTATTTGTTTCAATCGATTGAAATTGCGAAATAATCTGTTGATTTCCTGATCCTTACTCTCTGGTATTGATATGTTATTAGTTCAATCGATTAGATAAGCTTTTAATCGATTTATTTCATTAATCTTGTAGCTCTGCACACTTTCTTCTATAAATCAATCGATTAAATCTTCGATTCAATCGATTGGATTCACTTATGGTACTCTGCATGATTTTCTCTTACAATAACAATCGATTTAATTCTCGATTCAATCGGTTTATTTCACTTATAAGTATCTGCAATTACAAAATAAATTGGTTTCACGAAAAATCAATTGATTAATTAGGGTTAAGTGTATTAGGACTGCATCCAAACATCTACTGCAGATTAGGTTGAATACATTTACAATGAGATAAAATTTCAACTACTTTCTTTAATACCGATTGACCCTGATTGGATATCTACTGTAAGGGTAATTAAAGTGTACAGTAGCAATTCTCTCTCCTCTTTTATCATCACTGCAATAAAGACAAAACTGTAAAGTTGAAG
Source organism: Sphenostylis stenocarpa (assembly GCA_963425845.1). NCBI lineage: Eukaryota > Viridiplantae > Streptophyta > Magnoliopsida > Fabales > Fabaceae > Sphenostylis > Sphenostylis stenocarpa. The sequence continues at coordinate 19,901,824 of OY731404.1, read as the reverse complement.
AGTTCGTGTGCTCTCATTTCTAAAGAAAATAGTAGTATTTTTTTTTCTTGAATCATCCTTTCTTCTCGGTTCTTTTCTGTTCATTCCAAAAATTCAAGCATGCTCAAACGTACTAAATCCGGTAGGAAGAAGTCCAGCAGAGGCGAGTCTTCTAATGCAAGGCAAGAACCAAATGTTGGAGGTCGAATTGAAACTTGGTTCAATGGGGACCAAGAGAAAATGGATTTGTTTATCCATGAATTGAGCAGGAAGCAAGTCAACATTCCGAAGATGTTAAAGTTCTCCTGGTTTGATGCCGAAGGATTAAGAGGCATTCGAAAGCTACTGCAACACCAAAAGCTTCAGAAGTTTCTGGAGTTAAATGGAGGTTGTTGGAATAAAGGATGTTGGTGTAAAAGTCACCAAAGGATACACTTCAGATGTGGACGAATTTAATAAAATTCAGTACTTTCGGTCATGGATGAAGAATACTCGTGATTCTGTTAGCTCTTTCAATACTGGGAAGCTAAAACTAGAAGAAAGAATTCTCGCTTTCATTGTGTCGTGGCAGCTCACACCCAAGGGGAGCAATCATGCGATGCTAAACGAAGGAGATTTAGTACTGATGTACTGCATTCACCACAAGATACGGGTGAACTGGGTCTTCGTCATCAAGGACCACATGATCAAAGCCAAGAGACTTAGTGATTTCAGGTATCCTTATGCTATTCTGATTTCTAAGTTTTTAACACATTTTGGTGTCAATGTAGAAGGAGAACTTGTTGAAACCGTCCGACCAACGAATGAAATAAATAATTCTGTGCTTCACAAAATGGGATTCATTAAAATTGATGGTGAATGGATCTCGAAAGAAGATGCTGGGAGAAGTGAAGAAAGTGAAGAAGAAGAGCAAGAGGAAGGAATCAACACCGATATTCCTGGAACTTCGCAAGCACGTCCGTCCGATCCAATGGAAGAAGTGACCCCACTGGAAATGATTCCATACAATCCACCGCCTGACCGTGGCACGCCTCTGTCTCGCTCGAAAGAACAATGTTACATCAAATGAGCGAATTGCATTCGGACCAAAGGAGGCATATGCGGATGACTACCGCTCCGAGGGCTCGGCAGCATTATTTGGATGAAAATTTCATTGCAAGGTTCCAGCATATTGATAATCAACTAGAAGACATTTACAACAGGATTGTGGAACTACAATTCAATCAAGGCCCCGGGGACGAATGAAGACTTTTTATGTTTCTGTTATTCTGTTTTCTTTTCTTAGTTTTTAATGTTCTGTTTTATATTCGGGGTACCCACGTGGCCCCATTGGACTGTAACTAAAACAATCTATTTGATGCAGTCAAATAGGGGGAGAAGTATTTTGCTTAAAACTGTCACTACACACACACCACAAAATATATGTCTCTGGTCTGTTATTTTGCTTAAAACTGTCACTACACACACGCACACACCACAAACTGTCCCTTTTCGAAAACCTTGCTTCTATTAGAGGATAGTTCAGTGTTGAGCACCTCGGAAGCAATGAACACAATTTTAACAAAAAACTCGAGTCCAAACCATCTATTTGCGACCGCTCGCATTAACGTTCGAGACGTCCTCAGGACGTCGGAACGGACGGCGGCGACAGATGGCGACTCCACTGGGGAAGTCCGAGAGTTGATCCCATTTAGTGACGGATAAATTCAAACTAAGCAAAGATTTGAAATTACGCCTTTACCCTTCTGTATGTTTTTATTGTATGGCTTTAAATAACTGCTGTATGATTATTTCTGCAATTGTTTGAAATATAAATTGCACACAAAAACCCTTGCACACAACAGTCCCTCTATACCCGGGGGCAAGAGTGAATACCTATAGGGAGTGGGTGGCAGATACGATCGGTTAGTTGGCACACGGGGCTACTACCGTTGTCGGAAAACCACCAACTCAAGGTGATAACTCTCTTCTTTTGGTCTAAGGGTGTCGCCACGGAGTTCCGTGCATGACCCGAGGACTGAAAGATTGAGAGGTCCCTATAATGGGGGCACCTTGGGGACCTTTGGCCTGGTGAGAACAGTTAGAACCACCTAAACCAAGCACGTTTCTGCAGGAAAATCCCACCTCGTGATTAAATAAGCGTGGCTCTGCTCGTGGATGTATGAATTGTGTGTGCATACGTTTGCTGCATTTGTATTGATGCATTAGCATAGGGTAATCATACAACAAACAAAAAAATGAAAAAACCCTAAAAATCACAAAAAGTGATAAGATAAAAGACCTTTATCTCGGACAGTCTTCAGTTAAGCTAGCCTAGTTTCAGGTTTTTTGCAAGCTAAGTAGCCTCGTTGACCGACAGAAGAGATAAAGGGTCATAAAAAAAAATAAAAACAATTAAAGCAATAAAAATGCCTTTTACTTTAAAAAGATTCTTGGCAAAATCGTATCATTCATACCATATCATCCAATAAGTGGTAAAACTAAGAGAGAAAATAATTACAGCATGCTCATCATTTTTAATAAACCCCTAAAAAATTGGTCTTAGAGACGTTTTTTGGGAAAATTACTGGGCCAAATTGCCTTTAGCAATTTACAACTTGGTTCTTCACCCTTTTCTCTTCGTTTTGACATGCTGTGCGTCCAAATCAGACAACCCAGTCAAAAGTTATGCCACTTTCAATATTTGCTGTCATAAAAAATATTTTTGTAGTGCATGCATAAAGCACATTCATTCTAGGATGCATTAAATATCTTTAGATAATAGCGAAAGAGACCCAAGTGTGTTTATAACCTTCCTAGAAGAGATAAGTGCGCTAAGGTATGATGATAACCTTTTGAAAAAAGGGAACCATCACACTGAAGTGGGTATGGTACTCCTTAAAACATAGGCTTTTGAGAAGATACCAAAGCTATTGTCTAAGGCATATCTATTTCACACCAATCATTCATAATAAAAAAAATATAATAAAAATATTTTAATCATTTAGAAAGTGGCTGGTCTTCTTCCTGTTCTCACTCGTGCTCAGAAAGCCAAGAAGATGGGGCAATTAGAGGAGCAGAACCGTATGCTCACCGCCGAGCTTAATGCCATAAAAGAACAAATGGCTCAATTGACAGAGTTAATGTACCAACAATGCTTCCACAATACGGTCTCTGAGCAACGAATTTCTGCCCTAGAAGAGAAATTAAGGGCATTAGAGAGATACAAATTTGATGTAAAGGAGGTAACCGATGTCGAAAATACTCGATTCCCTCCCAAGTTTAAGAAATCCCATGCATCATTCAAGAAGCCCTTTGGAAAGAAGAAGGAAGGAGACGTAAATGCTATCAACTTCACCACTCCTTCGTCCTCCTCGCAGCAGACCAAGTCACGCAGGCCAGAAAGGAAGTTCACTCCAATACCCACTTCTTATGGAAGCCTGCTGCTAAAATTGTTGAATGCCAAACTCCTAGTGCGCGTCCCTCCCAAGAAAATGGAGCCACCATATCCAGAATGGTATAAGCCAAACGAAAAATGCAATTATCATTCGGACGCTCCAGGACATTCTGTAGATAACTGCATGGCTTTAAAGCATAAGGTCCAAGATTTAATAGATGCGGGATGGATTACCTTTGACGCATCTACTCCAAAGGTGGACGACCAGCCCTTATCAAAGCCCGAGTAAAAGACGGGATAAGGGAGACCAACAGATTAGGGCTCATCATTTTTACCATTTTTTGCAATAAACATAAAGAAATAATTCAAGCTTCCGATGTATCTCTCGTGATCCTTGCCCTTGATCACGAGATTTTTGATTAAAGTGGGCTTTGTATATATTTCTCTTTTCATCAATACAATGAGGCATTTTTCATAATATTCATATGCTTCTCATTCTTTTCTCTCTCATTCCAAAATAATTGAATAAAATCTAAACCCAAATATTGACCATATAAACAGTCATGTCTGTGATTGAAAACTCTCTACGGGATCTGAAAGCCGAAGGCGAATGGATTGAGTCAGATAGTGAGGAGGGGACCATTTCCCCGAACATGCAAAGACTGTTAGAAAAATAAGCTCAATTGATACAGCCCCATAAGGAAAAAACTAAGGCCTTCAATTTGGGACAAGGAGACAATAAGAAAGAAGTAAATGTCGGTACCCAAATTTATAATGTCAGGGAAGGGGCAATAACGCCTTTGCGCTTATACATTAGATAAAAGCTGTACTGTGGATATGCACAGAAGAATTGTCCGTCAATGAAGATATCTCCAATATAGTCGGTATTGGGGGCACGACGGGAAGCAAAAGAATTTATTCCCCAAGGAGCTACAAGATAATGCTCCTAAAAACAAAGGAAAAATAAAGAAACCGAAGAGAAAAAAGAAAAAAATCCAAGGGGAAGATTGAGCAGACCTTGGATTCAAAGTGCTAAGGCAGTTTCTTCAACGTTCCACCGAAAAATCAAATTCGTGGTAGGTGACAAATTGATCATGGTTCAAGTTAAAGACTAGATTCGAATCAGCGAACCGTCTACCATACCTTAAATGGATGCGGCTGAAGAAGACATTTGAAAATATGGAAAGACATCCTAGCAGCTTAAAAGTGGCCCATATAATGAAGAGATATGGATACAGCCCAGGCAAGGGCTTGGAAAGGATGTTCAAGGAATAAGAGACATCCTAGATTTTAAGGATAATCCTTTAAAGAACAACCCTACAAAAGGACAAGTTGTACGATGAAAAGGGAAGTCTCCCCTCCGTACCTTAAAAAGACGATCTTCCAAAAAGGAGGGATATTAGCATCAAGGGTAGCATTAGTCATTAGATGTCCTTCTTCCGATTCTAAGGGATGTAAACCCAATGACTATTAGAGATCACCCCTCGGGTGTGCCCGACCCCCGAGCATCGTTAGGGCACGCATTTCCCTGAAATTATAAAAGAATGCTATTCTTACTATCTGCTTCTTTTCCTGCTAAACATGTCTATACCCCATTAAATAACCCTGTTTAGACAAACGTTTTGTTCCAAAATGCGTCAAAATAATCAAAACGCCATATGAAGCCAAAGTTAACATGATTGATTAGCTAGATACACGAATAAGAAAATCGTGTTTCGACAATGTTTGAGAAAAGAAATTATTATTAAAAGAAGCCCGTCAAGGTCAAAGGCCAAGACAAAAAGATAAAAGGGTAAAATCCTAGGCTGAAAACCCAAAAGGGCGAACTAGGAAAGTTAATCAGTCACAAATAGGCGCCAGAGTAATCAGTTGAAAGACGCCACCTCATTAAGAACAAAATGTTCGTTTAAACTAGCCCAAACACCGACCAACCTTGGCTAGCCATTCTTACAAAAACTATTATTTCAAAAAAAAAATCTCGCTAAAACACAAGCCTTTGCAATAAATCCCTTTCTTTCTATTCTCTTGACCCTTCATCATAAAGCATTCAAGTAATTGACTGGGAAATGTGGAAATATGGTGATCAATAGGAGGATTGAAATCCCTAAGGAAAGGAAGAGGGGCATTGACATGACAATTGCTCTACATTCAAAATAATTACTCTTCGGTTATAGCAAGAAAAGTCCAAGACGGCAAATTAGTACAGCTAATCATGTTGATAAAAGCACATGATGATGGAAGCAAAATTAACAGAGGTTGACCGGGTTCGAAGCCAACATAACCAGTTAAACCTTATGGAAGAAAAACGGCTGAATGTTATATGTCACGGACAAGCCTATCAAAGGAAAATAAAAAGGCTTACAAAAAAAGGTCAACCCTCATATTTACCATAAGAAGGATTTAATGGTAAATAAGTTGCTTCCAGCCCAGAACAATAAAATTGGAAAATGGGCAGTGAACTACGAAGGACCCCTTGTGGTCAAATGAGCTTTCTCGGAAGGGGCTCTTATCCTCGCCAATATAGATGGAAAAGAACTTCGACACCCGATCAACTTTGGTACGGTGAAGAAGTATTATGCTTGAAGACATTGCTCAAGACCCGTCAGGAATGAAAATCCGCAAAGGACATTCCTGGGCAAAAGATAGGGTCCATATTCCTCGCTAAGATACGTCCTAGGCAAAAAGAAGAGGTAAAAAAAAGTAAATAAAAAAAAACTAAGAGCAATGGTTACTTTAGTCGAAAACCGAAAAGGCGGCTAAAGTAACATTCTTCCAGAAGCAAGCAGTCTGCATGGTCTTCACTCTGAGCTCAGGCATCTCAACTGAAGCAATTAGGAGAACCAGGGGGCAGATATCATGGACATGACTGTTTAAGCCTATACAGTATAGCCAACCCTGACTACCCATTCTTCTAAATACCTTTTGTAATCCTTCTGTAAAAGAAATAAACTTTTGCTCATTTATCAATAAAATTCCCTTTTATTTCCTTTCTCTTGACCAAATATTATGGAAATGCCTCTTTATTGATAAATCATAAATATACGCAAAGACCTTTAATCAAAGATCAAGCATGCATCTAAAAAAGGGAAGCATAAAAAATAATAAAGGAATAAATGCCTGCTAGGATATTCTTAGGTAAAAACTAGGGTAGCCTGCTAGATCGCAAACCCCAAAAAAGACGATCTAGGCAAAAGATAAGGCAAAAGCCCCCTAAGATATTCTAGGCAAAAATTAAGGCAGCCCGCTAGATCGAAAACCCGTAAAGGGCGGTCTAGGCAAAAGATAGGGCTAAAACCAAAAGATGAGTAAAAGATGAGCCCATCATTAAGGTCATAAAAGAGGAGCCCATAGGCATATTCATATGAAGCCAACGGGAGAAGGCCAGTTACTTTCTAAATGCATCAAAAATAAATAAACATTAGATTGCATTTAGGACATTCACACACAAAGTAGTTGCATAATACGACTTTGTCAAAATCAAGAAAAATAATTTTCTTCAAACAATAATAATAAACATGCATATAAGGAGGATAGTCTCCATGCTTGTGATTGAAAATAGAAGGTGCCAAAATCTAGCGTCTAAATGAAAATCAAAATCGCGAAAGGCGAAATCAAAAACCATTTCAGCAGAATAAAGAGCTTTAAGAAAACCATAGCTCCAACCATTCTCCTCAAATCCCAATAGAAGGAGGGTACATCAAAAAAGGCCAACGGAAAGGCCCGATGATCCCCAAGCGGATCCTTGCCTACTCTAGAGGCAAAACAAAAATAATTACTCCATGACTCAGCATCATCATCACATGAGTCATCAAACCATAATCATTTAAAGATCCGACCACTATCCTTCCATCCAAGGAAAAGGAAGTCATCAACCTTCTACACCAATAAAAGAAGGAGAAGAAAAGCCAATGGAAAAGGCTTGATCATCCTCAAGAGGATCCTTGCCTATTCAAAGGCAGAAAAATACTCCCTGACTCAACACTACCACATGAGTCATCAAACATAGTCATTCAAAGCTCCAATCAACATCCTTCCATCCAAGAAAGAAGGACACCATCAAAATGAAAAAAGCCAAATGGAAAGGCTTGACCATCCCCAAGAGGATCCTTGCCTACTCCAAAGGCAAAACTGTTGAACATTCAAGGACTTGATGTTGCAAATAATGATCATGAAGAATGTTGATTTTGATGATGATCCAAGAGCTTAAAGACTTAGAGTATTGAAGATTGAAGATTGATGATTTCTGTATTGTAATAACTCTGTTTTATTTTGATTGAGTCTGTAATTATAGAATCTAAGATAGCCGGTACATAGTCTGTAACTTAGAAGCTTCAAAAAGCTCAAATTTATCATTCAGGCTCGGCTTTAATCGATTAAATAGGTAAATAATCGATTAAAACAGTGAGAAAACCACTTTCTATACAAAGTCACCTGTTTTAATCGATTAAACAGCAAAATAATCGATTATTTCGTACCGTTCCGTACGAATAATCGATTATTTCACCAAATAATCGATTAATCCAGAGAGGTTTGGGTTCTGTCGTATTTGGCTCTGTTTTAATCGATTATCACTCCAAATAATCGATTATTTCAGTCTGTTTTTCATTTTAAATTTCAAATTAACCCTATTTTCGAAAACCCAATTACCATGAACCCTAGTTTCGAAATCCCCAATTTCTAAACCCTAATTTCCCTACTTAAACTCTGCTTTGGCACTCGAAAGAAAGAACAACTCTTTCCATACAAAAGTTAAGTGTTGTGAGTGCCGGAGAACTGTTTGTTGCAAGGAAAGGGGGCTTTTGGAACTCGGTGTGGGCTAGAAGTGATAAGAATCACTAAGTGGAGTTCTTAGTGGATTGTGTGTTGTGCCGTCTCCGGGGAAAGTCGTTCTTCATCTCTTGTGGATTTCAAGAGAGGTGTTGTCTTTACTTTATCTCTTTGATTTGTAAACTGTTTGTAACAATTTGTTCTTAGTGACGAGCGTTAATCCTCTTTTGAGTGATTAGCAACTCGGACGTAGGGTCTTTTGATCCGAACCAGTATAAACCTCACTGTGTAATCTTCTCTACTCTTCTCTATTTACATTTACGCAGCTTTTAATCGGTAAAATTTGGGGAAAATTTTGAAAACCTAATTTTTATTAAGAAACCAATTCACCCCCCTCTTGGTTTTTGTCCGACCACGCGAACATTTCGCTGCGCGATTCTAACAAGTGGTATCAGAGCTTGCTTTGATAGTCATTCAAATATTTTCGAAAATGGCCGGACAAAATCAAACTTTTGCCGAAGGTGCGTCTATCAACAGACCCCCACTTTTTGCGGGTCAAAATTATCCTTTTTGGAAAGTATGTATGCAAATATTTTTAGAGTCTGTTGATAGAGGCGTTTGGGACGCAATTTTAAACGGTCCATTTGTTCCTAAAATTACAGAGAACGGTGTTGACGTTCTTAAACCTTTTTCTAGATGGACTGTAGAAGAAAGTCGGAAAGCACAATTTGATGTTAGGGCTAGAAACATTATTTCATCTGCTCTAACCCTTGATGAGTTTTATAGAATTTCAGTTTGTAAAAGTGCACAGGAAATGTGGGAAATGCTAAGGGTGACCCATGAAGGAACTGACGACGTCAAAAGAGCACGTAAAAATTCTTTAATCCAAGAATACGAAATGTTCCGGATGCAACCCGGCGAAACGATTTTCGACGTTCAAAAGCGTTTCACTCATATTGTGAATCATCTCACCGGATTAGGTAAAGTATTTGACGTTGATGAATTAAGTGTTAAAATTTTGAAATCTCTGGATAGGAAATGGCAACCAAAGGTGACGGCCATCTCGGAGTCACAAAATCTTGCCACTATGTCCATGGCGGCGTTATTTGGAAAGCTTAGGGATCATGAACTTGACCTTGGAAGACTAAATGAGGAAGAGGGTCAATATCAAAAGAAGAACCTAGCTTTCAAGACCGAGATTTCAAAAAGCAAAAATAAGAAAGAAGAAGAAGAATACTCCGAAATTGTTGAAGAAGAGATGAGTCTTTTTATAAAGAAGTTCACCAAGATGATGAAAGCAAAAGGAAGACATCCTTTCAAAGGTAAGGGAAAGGTAAAAGAAAATTCTTCCGTTAATATAAAATGCTTTGGTTGTGGTGAAGCAGGGCATATAAAGACCGAATGCCCAAACAAGAAAAATGATGAACACAAGGGCAAAAAGCAATTCAAGAAGAAAGCATATATTGCTTGGGATGACAGTGATTCAAATTCAGAATCAAGCGACTCGGAAATAGAAGCAAACAATTGCTTAATGGCAAATGACAAAATTTCTTCGGATTTTGAGGTTAGTGATTCCGATTCATCCTCTAGTGAAGAAAATGACCATGATGAATTGCAAAATGCTTATAATGAGTTATTTACTGCATTTATGGATATGAAAAACGAATTTAAAGTTGTAAAGAAAAATCTAAGAAGATCCGAAAAGGAAAATGAGTCCTTAAAATTGAAAATTGCATGTTTAGAAGAAAAGGAGGTAGCTAATATGCTTAGATGAGAATAAGGACTTAGCTTGTGCAAATTGTAAAGAGCATGAATATGACATAGATATTCTTAACCATTTGCTTGACAAAGCCGAAAAAGAAATTGATGATCTTAGGAAGCATGAAATGGTAATTGCTCAAAATAATGTAAATCAAAGAGTTCCTTTGAAAAAGAGTAAACCTAAAAAGAAAAGAATATGGGTATAAAAAGGAACTAGAGCATGTCATGTTAATAATGTATCTTGATCTAAAGCTACTCCAAATGCATGCTTCTATTGTATGAAACAAGGTCACACTTCAAATAAGTGTAAAATTAAACATTTTGGTGTTCCTAAAGGTAAATATATTTGGGTTCCAATTGTTAAATAAATCTATTTGTATCTTGTATTTATTCAAAGAAAATGGATCATTTAGTATGTTTTAAACAGAATGATTAGGTAAAAACATTTTATCTTTTCTATTGCATGAAGGTTCTTCACTTAAAGATTTTTGCGAAAAGCCTCTAAAATTGTTTTAAACAACTAAAAACAAAGTATTTTTACAAAAGCTTTCTTAAAACATGTTTTTAACTGATGCAGTTTTGAAAGAACCAAATAAAATCACTTAGAATCTTCAAAGAAGTGTTTTTACAGTATTTTAATCAATACAACTTGTTTTTAATCGATTAAAACCATTTAGAACTCATTGTGATCGACCAGATTTTTATTATGAGCGGTCAGAATCTTTTAAATCGATTAAAAACACGTTTCAATCGATTAAAATCACTTAAAGGGTCAGGATGATCGATCAGAATCAAATTATAAGCGATCAGAATTCTTTTCAATCGATTAAAACACGTTTCAATCGATTAAAATCACTTAAAGGGTCAGGATGATCGATCAGAATGTAATTATGACCGATCAGAATCAGTTATGATCGATCAGAATTTAGTTATGACCGATCAGAACTCTTTTAATCGATTAAATCTCGTTTCAATCGATTAAAACAACTTAAAAAAAATTTCTACACTGCGTTTTAATCGATTAAAAGACGTTTTAACAGATTAAAACTGCACTTTTAACAGATTAAAAGAATCTTTTAACAGATTAATTAAACCAGCAGATTAATTAAAAGAAGTTTTGCAGTATTTAAATAGATTGTTATGTCTCTAACCCCAAGGACCCAAAAGTTGTGGGGACCTAAGTTTATATGTTCTTGTGTTGTAGGAAACTTCCAAATCAAAGAAGTCTATGTGGTATCTTGATAGTGGATGCTCAAAACATATGACTGGAGATAAAACGAAATTTTTAAGTTTCAAAGCCAAAGAACAAGGATATGTGACTTATGGGGATAACAACAAAGGGAAGATTCTCGGAATTGGAAACATAGGTGGTGCAAACACATTGGAGATTAAGGATGTGCTTCTTGTTGATGGATTAAAGCATAACCTTCTTAGCATAAGCCAATTGTGTGACAAAGGATTCAAGGTAACTTTTGAAAGCAAATTTTGCACCATACATTTAGTAGATTCCGAAAAAGTAGAATTAAAAGGCATTAGGCATAACAACATATATTTGATTGATTTGGATTGTTCACATGAGTCTAGTATAACATGTTTAGTTGCTAAGGAAGAGAACCCTTGGTTATGGCATAAAAGAGCGGCTCATATAAATATGCATCACTTGAATAAATTGATATCAAAAGACTTAGTTATTGGATTGCCTAAGTTAAAATTTGAAAAAGATAGATTGTGTGATGCATGCCAAAAAGGTAAACAAGTAAAATCATCTTTTAAATCAAAGAATGTGATTTCCACTTCAAAACCCCTAGAATTATTACATTTAGATTTATTTGGACCTTCTAGGATAAAAGGCTTTGGTGGAAATTATTATGGACTTGTAATTGTTGATGATTACTCTAGATATACTTGGACATTTTTCTTAACTACGAAAAGTGAAGCTTTTAAGGTCTTTAGAAAATTTGCAAAACAAATACAAAATGAGAAAGACCTAAGAATTAAAGTTTTAAGAAGTGACCATGGTGGTGAGTTTCAAAATGAAAAGTTTGAGAATTATTGTGAGGAAAATGGTATATTACATAACTTTTCTGCTCCTAGGACTCCCCAACAAAATGGTGTAGTTGAGAGGAAAAATAGGTCATTAGAGGAACTTGCAAGAACTATGTTAAATGAATCTAATGTTCCTAAATATTTTTGGGCTGATGCGGTTAGCACTGCATGTTATGTTTTAAATAGAATGCTCATTAGGTCAATTATAAAATCTACTCCATATGAATTGTTTAATGGTAGAAAACCTAATGTTGCTCAGTTAAAGATTTTTGGATGTAAATGTTTTGTGCTAAATAATGGAAAGGACAATCTAGGAAAATTTGACTCAAAAGCCGATGAGGGCATTTTTCTAGGTTATTCTTTAACTAGCAAGGCATATAGAGTGTTTAATAGGAGAACTTTGAATATAGAAGAATCTATACATGTTACCTTTGATGAGATTGTAGACCTTGGGGGAAATCCTCTTGAGTCAAATAAAAGACTTGCAGGTGATGATGAATATATAAGAGAGGCCCTTGATGAATTATACTTGGAAGATAATGTGCCTTCTCAAACTCCTCAATTAGCAAAAGAATGGCAATCACCTAGAGGACTCTCAATGGACAACATTATAGGGGACATATCAAAAGGGGTAAGAACTAGAAAAATGAATAATTTCTGTATGTCTGTTGCTTTTGTGTCACAGATTGAACCTAAAAACATTGAGGAAGCACTTAAAGATGATCAATGGTGCATAGCCATGCAAGAAGAACTTAACCAATTTGAAAGGAATCAAGTCTGGGAACTAATCCCAAGAGAAGAGTCACATCAAGTTATTGGAACTAAATGGGTATTCAGAAATAAGCTTGATGAAGATGGTAATATAACAAAGAATAAAGCCAGACTTGTTGCAAAAGGCTATTGTCAGGAGGAAGGTATAGATTATGATGAAACTTATGCTCCTGTGGCCAGGTTAGAGGCTATACGCCTACTTCTTGCTTATGCATCTATGATGAAATTTAAATTATATCAAATGGATGTTAAGAGTGCATTTTTAAATGGTTTTATCAAAGAAGAAGTGTATGTAGAGCAACCCCCTGGATTTGAAGATTTTAATAATCCTAATCATATTTTCAAATTGAAGAAAGCATTATATGGATTAAAACAAGCTCCTAGATCTTGGTATGAAAGATTAAGTAGTTTCCTAACTGCAAATGATTTTTCAAGAGTGATGGGAGAATTAACATTCTTCCTTGGACTTCAAATCAAGCAACTTAAAGATGGCACTTTCATCTCTCAAACTAAATACTGCAAGGAGATTCTCAAAAAGTTTGGTATGGACACCTCAAAGGAAGCTAACACACCCATGGGAACTTCATGCTATCTAGACAAGGATGAATCAGGTTTGGAAGTTAATCAAACTATGTATAGAGGTATGATAGGATCACTATTATACTTAACTGCAAGTAGACCTGATATTATGCATTCTGTCTGTGTGTGTGCTAGATTTCAGGCTTGTCCTAAAGAATCTCATCTAATTGCAGTAAAACATATTTTAAAATACTTAAAAGGAACTACTGGATTTGGCTTGTGGTATCCGTCTGATGCTTGTATTAGTTTATTAGGATATTCTGATGCTGATTATGGTGGATGTAAAATTGATAGGAAAAGCACTAGTGGGACATGTCATTTGTTAGGTTCATCCTTAATATCATGGCATTCTAAGAAACAAGCATGTGTAGCTTTATCTACCACTGAAGCTGAATATATTGCAGCTAGTAGTTGTTGTGCTCAAATTCTGTGGATGAAACAACAATTAGAGGATTATAGCATATATTTAAATGACATTCCATTAATGTGTGATAATACGAGTGCAATCAACCTAACTAAGAATCCAGTAATGCACTCTAGGACTAAACATATTGAAATAAGACATCACTTTTTAAGAGATCATATCAGTAAAGGAAACTGTAAGATAGAGTATGTAGACACTAAACGTCAATTAGCAGATATATTTACTAAGCCTCTACCCAAGGATAGATTCTATGATCTTAGAAGAGACTTAGGGATATTAGAAATAGTTTAAATTCTGCTTAATGTGACTGTTTGTGGAAAATTGTTATGTTAAAATTCATGGTGTAGCATGTTCATAGGTTATTGGAAGTGATAATCGATTATTTTCCCTCAAAACGTCCAAAACAGGGTATTCTCCTCTGGAATAATCGATTATTTCGTGAAATAATCGATTAAATACCTCAGATAATCGATTATTTGCTAGAAATAATCGATTAAAGCTGTCTGATATAGAGATAATCGATGTATTTTCTTTTGATATTGTCTTGATGTTGTAATGAATGAATGATTATGAAATAAAATATGATGTTTCTTTCATGCTATGATTGAGGGGGAGCTTTCTCTAAATTATGCATATTTTGAGGGGGAGCTCTTATGATTGATGTTGCAGGGTTCTTTTTGATTATAATCAAAATAGGGGGAGAAAAATTTAAAGCCTATGATTCAATTTTAAATTTTATCTGGTATGTTTAATGTGTTTGTTAGTATGACAGATAAAACAGGTTATTACAAGGGCTTTAAAAAGATAATTTTGATCATCATCAAAAAGGGGGAGATTGTTGAACATTCAAGGACTTGATGTTGCAAATAATGATCATGAAGAATGTTGATTTTGATGATGATCCAAGAGCTTAAAGACTTAGAGTATTGAAGATTGAAGATTGATGATTTCTGTATTGTAATAACTCTGTTTTAGTTTGATTGAGTCTGTAATTATAGAATCTAAGATAGCCGGTACATAGTCTGTAACTTAGAAGCTTCAAAAAGCTCAAATTTATCATTCAGGCTCGGCTTTAATCGATTAAATAGGTAAATAATCGATTAAAACAGTGAGAAAACCACTTTCTATACAAAGTCACTGTTTTAATCGATTAAACAGCAAAATAATCGATTATTTCGTACCATTCCATACAGATAATCGATTATTTCACCAAATAATCGATTAATCCAGAGAGGTTTGGGTTCTGTCGTATTTGGCTCTGTTTTAATCGATTATCACTCCAAATAATCGATTATTTCAGTCTGTTTTTCATTTTAAATTTCAAATTAACCCTATTTTCGAAAACCCAATTACCAAGAACCCTAGTTTCGAAATCCCCAATTTCTAAACCCTAATTTCCCTACTTAAACTCTGCTTTGGCACTCAGAAAGAAAGAACAACTCTTTCCATACAAAAGTTAAGTGCTGTGAGTGCCAGAGAACTGTTTGTTGCAAGGAAAGGGGGCTTTTGGAACCTGGTGTGGGCTAGAAGTGATAAGAATCACTAAGTGGAGTTCTTAGTGGATTGTGTGTTGTGCCGTCTTTGGGGAAAGCTGTTCTTCATCTCTTGTGGATTTCAAGAGAGGTGTTGTCTTTACTTTATCTCTTTGATTTGTAAACTGTTTGTAACAATTTGTTCTTAGTGACAGCGTTAATCCTCTTTTGAGTGATTAGCAACTGGACGTAGGGTCTTTTGATCCGAACCAGTATAAACCTACTGTGTAATCTTCTCTACTCTTCTCTATTTACATTTACGCAGTTTTTAATCGGTAAAATTTGGGGAAAATTTTGAAAACCTAATTTTTATTAAGAAATCAATTCACCCCCCCCTCTTGGTTTTTGTCCGACCACGCGAACATTCCGCTGCGCGATTCTAACAAAAACAAAAAGACTACTTAACGACTCAGCTTCATCGCCACATGAGTCATCAAGCACACTCATGCAAGAGTCTCCCTCACTTCCCCAAAGCAGAATAAGGAGAATAAGGACTACACAAGAGTCCATCAATCAAAGAAAATATGGAGTCAAGTCCTCCACATAACCCGGGGGCAACAAAAAGAAAAAAAAAAAAACTTTTCCATCCCCAACAGAGGCCACAACGAAAAAAGGCCAAATAAAAAATCTCCAAGTAAAGCACATCAAGAAAAGTCTACAAAAAGAGGAAAACAAGAAAATTCCCATCTTCCAGCTCAAATAAGAGCTTCACAAAGCTAGGAGCCAGGACTCCATCATCAAAATTGGATCCCCAGGAAACCGACAGACTCCTCGGTGAATCCCAAAAAAGAAAAAGAAGAAAAAAATCTTCATTCCGCTTAATAAAGAGCCTCACAAAAGTTAGAGCCAAGACTCCATCATAAAAAATCAAACCAAGGATTTAATCCCCAAGAAGCAAAGAAAATTCCCCAGGGATCTCCAAAAAGAAAAGAGGAAGAAAAAAGATATCTTTCTCATCCAAAGAAAAAGCCAATGTGCATAAAAGGCGCACATACAAATCCATTCCCCAACAGGAATAAGAGCATAGGCAAAACCAGCTCAAACAACAGCGTCAAATAAGGAGTCAAAAACTCCGTTCCTCCCTAGGGGGGCAATTCAAAATAGATCCCCGGAATGAAATTAATTCCCCAATGGATCATCAAAAAGAAAAATCCCCAGCGAGCCTACCAAACGAAGGCAAAACTACAAGTTTATATCCTCAGGGAATCGCGTATAAATTCCCAAATACAAATATCCCCAGTGAAAAGCAAAGTCTTCACTTCCAACAGGCAAGCAGAAAGCCAATATCCCCAAGAAACGGGAAATCAACCTATACAAGAGGCAATCCAAAACCTAAGTCTTCACCACTATTGAAGCATATGCCTAAATCAAGAGGCACAACCAAATAGAAATCACATCCCCAAGTGGGTTCTTGCCTAAACAAAAGGCACAATCAACAAAAAGCTCAAATCCCCAGAGGATTCCCGCCTGATCAAGAGGCGCAACCAAACAAAAATCTCACCAAGTGGATTTCCGCCTAATCAAGAGGTGCAACTAATAGAAATCAAAATCCCCAAAGGATTCCTTCCTAAACAAGAGGCAACCAACAAAGAATCCCCGGTCAAGACCGGATGGCTAAAAGAAAAAGACAAAATACAGAAATCCCCGATCAAGACCGGATGGCTAAAAGAAAAAGCCAAAACAATGAAATCCCCATGGCTAAACAGAAAAGCCAAAATCAAAGAATCCCCGGCAAAAGCCGGATGGCTAAAACAAGAAAAGCCAAAATACAGAAATCCCTAGTAAAACCAGATGACTAAAACAGAAAAGTCAAAAAGAAAAATCAATTACTCCCCAGAGACGCATGACCAAAAATAGTAAGCCATCAACTCATCTCCAAAAAACAGATGATCATAGGATTGGCTACAAAAAAGTTCATCCTATAAGCCTTGCGAAAAAGGCTTATCATTCATACCGGGTGGGGGTGTGTACTCACCTAAGCCTTGCGAAAAAGGTTTATCATTCACACCGGGTGGGGGTGTGTACTCACCTAAGCCTTGCGAAAAAGGCTTATCATTCACACCGGGTGGGGGTGTGTACTCACCTAAGCCTTGCGAAAAAGGCTTATCATTCACACCGGGTGGGGGTGTGTACTCACCTAAGCCTTGCGAAAAAGGCTTATCATTCACACCGGGTGGGGGTGTGTACTCACCTAAGCCTTGCGAAAAAGACTTATCATTCACACCGGGTAGGGGTGTGTACTCACCTAAGCCTTGCGAAAAAGGCTTATCATTCACACCGGGTGGGGGTGTGTACTCACCTAAGCCTTGCGAAAAAGGCTTATCAGGCTTATCATTCACACCAGGTGGGGGTGTGTACTCACCTAAGCCTTGCGAAAAAGGCTTATCATTCACACCGGGTGGGGGTGTGTACTCACCTAAGCCTTGCGAAAAAGGCTTATCATTCACACCGGGTGGGGGTGTGTACTCACCTAAGCCTTGCGAAAAAGGCTTATCATTCACACCGGGTGGGGGTGTGTACTCACCTAAGCCTTGCGAAAAAGGCTTATCATTCACACCGGGTGGGGGTGCATACTCACCTAAGCCTTGCAGAATGAGGCTTATCATTCACACCGGGTGGGGTGCGTACTCACCTAAGCCTTGCAGAACGAGGCTTATCAAAAAAACTAGCAAAAATGCATCAGGTGGAGTAAAAATACTCACCGGGAGCATTGCAAAAAGCGGGTGCAAAGACCTTGCTTCTATTAGAGGATAGTTCGGTGTTGAGCACCTCGGAAGTAAGTACCCATAAGAGTTTAAGCAAAACGTAAACTCATACCAGGTGAGGGTAGGTACTCACTAAAACCATTGCAGAACAAGGTTCATACCTAGTGGGGGTAGGTACCCACAAAAATCTAGTAAAAATACAGACTTATACCCGGTGAGGGTAAGTACTCACCAAAGCCTTAGAAAAAGAAGGCTCAAACCAGATAGGGGTTAGTACCTATCAAAATATTTATCATCCGGAGGATCAGCAAGGAGCAGCATCCGAAGCATAGCCGGGCAAAAGGGTTAACTCCTTCCCCTACCAACTAATTTTGTCGGCATATTAAAACCAACGAATTAGTTAGGCAGGTGAAGGGGGGGAAGTTGTAGACCCCTAATTTTGCCCGGCCTCTCAAAATAAAAGCTAGAGGAACTTCGCCCGAAGATGGAGTTCATCCGGCTTCCCAAAACCGAGGAAACCTCTCGCAACAAACACAGAGATCGCTCGTCTGCACAATAAAGGACAAAGGAGACTTCCTATACAGAGATAAAGCTCGCCCGACATTTCAAATGAAGGCCAAGAAGACTTCCTACACGAAGATAAAGCTTCAACGAACATATATCGGCACCAATCCACGTCCGAAAACGGCAAGGAAAGCTTCCCGGGGGTCCCAAAACGCAAGAGTAGGCCAAAACAGGTCGAGACCACCGTCCCAGAGTTGGGACGGCCGTCCCAAACACCAGGGGGTCCCAACGTGAACAAATTTGCATTTGGGACGGCCATCCCAACCCAGACTGGCCGTCCCAGATTGGCACAACGTAGAAAGCACGTTTGGGACGGCCGTCCCAACCCAGACGGCCATCCCAAAGTTCCAGGGCAAAAAATGCTATAAATAGGGGCCTCATTTGTCTCATTCCACACACCAGACAACTCAGAGACTTGTCTTCTTCTCTCCCTCTCTCGAATGATCTCTCTGATTGCCTTTTTTAGGTAACAATCAGTTAAGGAATTTGTATTCCGGCATTCGATTCTTCTAGAAAATTTAGTCGAGTCGAGTCTGTAATCGAGAGGAGAGAACAATTGTAGAGCGAAGGACTGCCGAAACGCGTCCTCTTTGTACAAGAATCATAATATAAAGCTTGCTACGGAGGTTTTTCTCAATTCTCTTCTTCTTTACTGCTTTATTTATTGTTTTCTGTATGCAATGTAGATACATCATGTAGATAACCATATCTAAATAACTGTACGAATAAAATAAGGGTAAATGCGTAATTTCTCATAATCTTCACTTAATGAATAAATCCGTCATAGGGAACCCGAAAGGGGCGTTGTGGGGGTGCTAACACCTTCCCCACACGTAACTAACTCCCTTACCCAACTCTGGTTATAATGGCCAAGTTGGTTTTTAATAAAATCAACGCCTTTTTCTCCTTTTCCAATGTTTCTGGTCAAAACATTGGTGGCGACTCCAAAAGAACCCCTTTTCGAAAACCTTGCTTCTATTAGAGGATAGTTTAGTGTTGAGCACCTCGGAAGCAATGAACACAATTTTAACAAAAAACGCGAGTCCAAACCATCTATTTGCGACCGCTCGCATTAACGTTCGAGACGTCCTCAGGACGTCGGAACGGACGGCGGCGACAAGTCCATTATATTTTGTGATAAGCGCCTTATAATGTTGCATCCCATTGAAAATCATTTTTTTGCATGAAAAACTAACATCTAAGTATTAAAAGAACAAACTAAGTTTTTCAATCTGTTGAAAAGGATTTTCAATCTGTTAAAATCACTCAACATAATAAATGGTCATACATAGTCGTATTTTCAATTGATTGATTCGCGGAATCAACAAGTTAAAATAACTCAATGAATTTTTCAATATCAAAATTTCGCATTTTCAATCTGTTGAAATGATTTTTAAATCTGTTGAAACAGAAAGATTTTTTCAGTCTAAGAGTTTTTAGAAAATCAATCTGTTGAAATATTTTTCAATCTGTTGAAACAGAAAGACTATTTTTTTTCAGTCTAAGAGTTTTTCAGAAAATCAATCTGTTGAAATATTTTTCAATCTGTTAAAACAGAGAGGCTATTTTATTAACTAAGTGTTTGCAGGATTTCAATCTGTTGAAATAAATTTCAATCGATTGAAACAAAGAGCTGTCATTTTTCTAAAGCTGTTTCAATCCATTGAAAACTCGAAACAATCGATTGAATGAACTTTTAAATGAAATCAATCGATTGAATTGTGGTTTCAATCGATTGAAATATATTCTGATCGATCATAGTTTCATTCTGATCGATCATAACTCGGTCTGATCGATCATACTTCAGTTCTAATCGATCAGAGTCTCTTCTAAACTGTTATACTTTCAAACTAATCGATCTTGTGACTCTCTGAAACAGTTTTTGACAGATGAAACGTTCTGATTCTTTGTTTTACTCTATATATACAGAATTGATCTATCTTTTGAAATATATACAACACACTACTTGAGAAAACTTGTGAAATCAATCTGTGAAACTTTCATATACGTGACTTTCTCTGCATTCAAGAATCTTTTCATATCATAAGGTGCTGTGATCAGAATTGTGGTCAATCAAAGAGAGAAAGTGCTGTTAGAATTTGTTCTGGACAATTAGAACTTCAAGTCCAGGTTTTTTCTTTTCATACTCTTTTGTAAAAGTGTGATTGTGCAGGTTGGATTGTGATCTGCACTTGGTACAGTAACTGGATTTGGTTACTGGGTGGTTTTCAAGATTCTATCTTGTGGGTTTGCAAGATAGTTCTTGGGGTAGATTGGTGAGTATCTACTGGTTGTAATTTTCACTTGGAATTAGTGGAACTTGACAGGTTTGTCAAGAACTGGATGTAACTCTGGATTAGAGTGAACCAGTATAAATTTGTGTGTTAAATTTCTTCTTTCATCTCTTTTATTTTCTGTCTATAAACTTGCCGTGTTTAAACCAAATTACCTTTGCAAAAATTGAATAAAGATAACTCATTCTTCCAAAAGAAAGTAAGTTTTGCGAAAAAGTTTTAAAGTTCAATTCACCCCCCCTCTTGAACTCAACCATTAATTCTTTCAGAAGTTCCTCCTTCTTTAATGGGCCGGCTGAAAGAAGACGCCCAATCTCCATGGAGGGGTTATGGAGAAAAGGACGCTAAGCCATAATTCTGTCAAAATCGTCTAACTCCACAAAAATGTTAATAGCATCATCTCTTACATTAAAATGTGCAACATTTTCCCATATATCATCATCAAGGATGATAGTCACACCCTTGACACGAGAAGTGGCTACTTGATCTCTAAATTTGAAACGAGAATAAAATACCCTAACTAAATCAAGGTAGTATGTACCTTGCATTTGCATAAAAGGAAGGACACCTTGAATTTCAAAAAGATTTGGAAAATTAAATCCTCTATTGATGAATTGATCACCAATAATGAATTTTGGAGTAATGATACCTCTTTCCTTCCAGAAGGTGAGAAATTCCTATCGGCCCTCATCATCTGAGATCCATCCTTCGACAGAATTTGGACGGGGATGAGAGGCAGGAGCAGATCTTCTTCTTGTGAGAATTTTAGCACGAGAAGATGAGGCCATTTTAGGATTAGAAGAAAAAACAAGAGAGTTTTAGAAGACAAGTGAGGTTAGGAGAAGGCAAGAAGGCTTGAATGATGCTAGAATGCTTGGATTCTAGAGTTTCAGGTGTGGAAAAGTGAAACGAAGGCTTCCTATATATAAACAACATGTACAACGGTCATAAACGATCATTTGGGAGAGAAGAGGTGCCAAAAGAGCCGTTGAAAATGGCTAGTTTATGAAAACTACCGAGTTTAATCGATTAAAGCTTGAAATAATCGATTAAACCAGTAACAGACCCAGTTAATTGATTAAATCACCCTGTTAATCGATTAAATCAGTAGTTAATCGATTATTTCTTGAAATAATTGATTATTCCAGAGAGTAGCTTCAGATTTTGGACATTTAGGTGCAGATAATCGATTATTGCTTCAAATAATCAATTATTCCAAAGAGATCATCAAATTTTTGAGGTTTAGACACATGATAATCTATTAATACCCTACATAATCGATTATAACATTACAACCATGCAAAAACTGATTAATTAAGCACAGTTTAAGCTATTTCTAATATTCCTAAGTCTCTTCTAAGATCATAGAATCTATCCTTGGGAAGAGGTTTAGTAAAAATATCTGCTAATTGATGCTTTGTATCAACATATTCAATTTTACTATTTCCTTTGCTAATATGATCTCTTAAGAAGTGATGTCTAATCTCTATATGCTTAGTTCTAGAGTGCATTACTGGATTCTTAGTAAGATTTATTGCACTTGTATTATCACACATCAATGGAATATCACATAGAAAGATACTATAGTCTTCTAATTGTTGTTTCATCCATAAAATTTGAGCACAACAATTCCCAGCTGCAATATATTCAACTTCAGTATTGGATAAAGCAACACATGCTTGTTTCTTAGAATGCCAAGATACTAATGATGATCCTAACAAATGACATGTTTCACTAGTGCTCTTTCTATCTATTTTACATCCACCATAATCAGCATAAGAATAACTTATTAAACTAGGAGAAGCTTCAGATGGATACTGTAAACCCCTAATCTTGCCCCGCCTCATAATAAGACCAGAAGACCTCCTTTTCAAAGATGGATGAAGCCTAAGAAGCCATTAGGAGAGACTATTAGGCCCCATACTAGGATAGGAAGGATTTTCTCGCATTAAAATAAGGATTTTTGCCTTTTAGGGTCGAGACCGTTGTCTCACTTATCGGGATCACCGTCTCGCCACTTTTGCACACTACAAGAAATTTTAATATTACCGACGGATTTTCGACGGCAAAAAATCCGTCGGTAATATTTTTATTATTTATTAAATATTTTATTTATATAGCTTATTTATTTTATAGAAATACCCTTCCCTTTATATTTTTATTATTAATTATTTTCTCCTTTTACATTTTTAAAGCCTTTAATTATTATTAGATTAAGAGAATTGTTATTGGCAAGATTCGAACCCAAGTACCTTAGAGTTAGAGGTTGATACTCCAACCACTAAGCTACCAGAATTGTTTGAAAATAATTTACAAATAAATTATATTTATATATTTATATATTTATATATTTATATATTTATATATTTATATATTTATATATTTATATATTTATATATTTATATATTTATATATTTATATATTTATATATTTATATATTTATATATTTATATATTTATATATTTATATATTTATATATTTATATATTTATATATTTATATATTTATATATTTATATATTTATATATTTATATATTTATATATTTATATATTTATATATTTATATATTTATATACTTATATATTTATATATATATATATATATATATATATATATATTTATATATTTATATATTTATATTTTTATATATTTATATTTTTATATATTTATATTTTTATATATTTTTATTTTATATATTTTTATTTTATATATTTATATATTTATATATAATTAAATATTTTTATATATTTTTATATATTTATATATAATTAAATATTTATTTTTAAAATTATTTAATTTAAGAAATTATTATAAATTAATCTAATTATGATTAAATTAAATTATTAAATAAAAATTTTTTAATTTTTTAATTAGGTTAATATTTACTAATTTTTAATTTACCGAGCGGATAT
The DNA here is from genome assembly GCA_963425845.1 of Sphenostylis stenocarpa. NCBI lineage: Eukaryota > Viridiplantae > Streptophyta > Magnoliopsida > Fabales > Fabaceae > Sphenostylis > Sphenostylis stenocarpa. The sequence goes on along the minus strand of OY731404.1, from coordinate 19,878,115 downwards.
ATCCAGTCGGTAATTTACAGATGAATTTACCGACGGATATATCCATCGGTAAATTCATTTGTATATTACCGACAGATTTATCGACGGATATATCCGTCGGTAAATTCCTCTGTAAAAAACTGACAGATTTATCGACGGATATATCTGTCAGTAACTAATTATTATTTTACTGACGGATATATTTGTCGGTAACTAATTATTATTTTACCGACGGATATATCCGTCGGTAAAATCAAATTCCACAAATATTTTATATCGGTCGGTAATTTCCATCGATAATAATTATTTTCTGACGGATTTAAATCCGTCGGTAAATATCTATCGGTAATACGCGATTTTGTTGTAGTGGCAAGTCAAGACCGTCGTCTCGTTTGGCGAGACGGTCGTCTGACCACTTGCGAATGGCGAGACGCCCCTCCCGATTGGCGATAAGGCCTTCTCGTTTCTAGAAAAGTCGATACCGCCGTCTTACCAAACGAGACGACGGTCTCGCCACTTTTGCAAGGCGAGACAGCCGTCTCGACCTTGTCAGACGAGACGGTCGTCTCGACCTGACAGGCGCGAATCCCTATAAATAGCAGCGCTTTTCCCTTCATTTCACACAGTTCTTCCACTTTTCCTTCTACAACTTCTTCAAATTCTCTTCCTAGAACCCCTCCGAAGCATTTCCGGAGTTTCTGAGAGTTTCTTAGAGATTTTTATAACGTTTCCGAGAGATTTTCGGCGTTGTAAAAAGTGAAGGGTTGCCAAAACGCACCCTAATTTTCAAGAGTATTAATAGAAAGCTTGCCTCGGAGGTTTCTTCACTCTCTCTATCTCTTTATTGCTTTTATTTTTATGATTAAAATTGCGTAATAGATATTAGGGTCATGTAGTCATTATTTTAATTCCGGAAATAAAAGGGTAAAAGCGTCTTTTCACAAAGTTTATTTATTAAGTAGCTGGCCTATCATAGGGAACCCGAAAGGGGCGTCGTAAGGGAACTAATACTTCCCTTACACGTAACTAACTCCCTTACCTAAACTCTGGTTTTAATGACCAAAGTTGGTTTTCGAAAACCAACTCCTTTTTACTCCTTTTTCGATGTTTGCGGTAAAAACATCGGTGGCGACTCCATAAGAACCCTTCAAAATTAGTTCTTGGGTTAGTCCGGTTATCGGACAATCCAAGAACACTCTTTCGAAAACCTCGCCCCTAGGTTCAGCCCGGTTATCGGACAACCTAAAGGCGTTGTAACCACACCCATAAAAACGCGAAAATTGGATAGTCGGAACCATCGCATCGCTCCGACCGCCTCATTTTGACGGCGACGACAGATGGCGACTCCACTGGGGAAGCCTAGAGAGTTGATCCCATTTAGTGATGGGCCAGCTTAAATAAATAAACCAAGAAATTGCACTTTTACCCTACCTTGTATTATAACATGCTTTAATGTTTGACTTTAATAACTGTTGTTTGTTTATATTTACGCAATTGTTTGAAATACAAACTGTATACAAACCTTTGCACACAATAGTTCCCTCTATACCCGGGGGCAAGTGAGAAATCCATAGGGAGTGGGTGGCAGGTACAGTTTGCTGTAGTGATGGCCCTGTGCCCACCAGTGTGATCGGAAACCACCACTCAAGGTGATAACCTTCCTCTTTTGGCACAAAGACTGACTTTGGCCTTAGTGTTAAGCATGGTCGGAAGGCTGGAGAGTGGGGACCGTATAATGGGGACACCTTGGGGGCCTTAGCCTTGGTGAGAACAGTTAGAACCTACCTTCGCCAAAGCACTTTTCTGCAGGAAAACCCTACCTCGTGGTTAAAATGACTTCTCGCCTGTTTGCGGATGTTTGAATTGTATGCGCATTTGTTTGTTGCATAGCATAACCAAACAACAGAAAAATCACAAAAAACATTTTTTTGCAATAAACGCCCTTATCTCGGACAGTCTGCCTTTTAGCTAGCCTGGCTTCAGGTTCTTTGTAAGCTAAGTAGTCACACAGTCCGACAGAAGAGATAAGGGACGCTAAATTCTTTCGCATAAAGCCATTTTTTATCTCGGACAGTCTGCCTTTTAGCTAGCATGGTTTCACGTTCTTTGTAAGCTAAGTAGTCACGCAATCCGACAAAAGAGATAAAAGGCTATAAAATAAAAATAATAAAAATCAAATAAAAATCCAATTCCAAAACAATAAATGGGACCTTGTTCATAAACATTACACTCATAAATCATTCATATAGGTAGTTTATTTTCTAAAAAATATATACGCAAATACCATACATCATGTAGGAATAAAACATGATAAATAGGAAAATAAACACTCACATTCATACCTACAATAAGCATCATATTCATAAAGCATGAATTTTGGTTTTAGAAAATGAATGGGACTAGTAGACAGTTGAAGAAAGTGGACGTTCCCCGGTACCATACTGAGAAGTTGGAACGGCTTTGCGCAATAATGCAACCAGAGGTCTGCTCCAACTTCGAAAAATCCTATGGACGGATTCTCGACCTGCTGAAAATCTATGTCGATCAAGTTTTCATCAGGGTACTAGTTCATTTCTGGAACTCCAGTCTGCGTTGTTTCGAATTTCCACAATTCGATATGGTACCCACCTTGGAGGGGTACGAAATTATGCTGAAATGGCCCAAATCAGCTAGGGTCCATATCCGCCACGGGGCATATACTCCTGCAGCACAAGTCGGTGCCATCATCCGATTGTTAGAAGACCATCTGTCCAATTTAGCTGAAAGAGCAAAATTGGTCGCTTTTAACAAAACCCTGGCCTTAATTATATTTGGAACAATCTTGTTTCCCTTCCACATCGACATAGTGGATCAAGCCGTCATGGATGCCTTCTTCGCCTGGGACGTGAACTCGAAGAGTCCCTTGCCTGCAATTCTTGCCGACACCTTGCTCTCGATGGAATCTTGCCGCCAGAAGCAAGGAAAAATACTTCGTTGTTGCTCTTCACTACTCTTTGTGTGGGGCATCACACATTTTTACGCCTCTAGTCACATGGGGATGTTCCCTGACCCTTTGAGGAGCTTCTCCAAAATTCCTCTCCAATGACGCTTAACTTCATAATGGAAGGACGAGTTGGAATAATGGGACGCCAACCATTTATCCTGGGTCTGCCCTTGGTTCCGACCCGGTCTAGTCCTCATCAGAAGTGGGGATTATCCGAACGTACCCTTGATAGGACTCAGGGGTTGCATAACCTATTCACCTAGAGTATCTATGAGACAACTCATGAGGACTCAAACTACAATTTCTCGAGGGGAACTCGGAGGACTGTGTTTCTTCGGAGACCCATGCACAATTGCTAACTCACTAGCTGTGAGAAGAGCATGGGAGAAACCAATCTTTATGGGAGATAGAGAGCTAGGAAAAGCTCGAGTGGCTGTCTCTAGTGACAATGAGGTGTGGAGGAAAAGAAGAGGGATGTCTCAGCCATCCACCTCACTCATTACATGCGCCAATAGTGAAGAGCTGCAAGCTCAAGTTGACGCCTTGACCGAGAGGATAGAAATCATGGGAGCCCAGATGAGGGCCCTTGAGGAAAGGGAACAAGAATTTATCATCACCATTGATGGTATGCAAAGGCAATGCAAGAAAAAGGATCATGAAATAGAACGCCTCAAGGATCAGTGTGCTGACTCTATTGAGCAAGGTGTCCGAGCATCCAAAGCTGCCAGAACCAGCTCGAATAGCCAACTTCAAGAAATAAATGCCAAATCAGCACGCCTTGAGGCCGAATCAGCAAAACAGGCTCAAACGATCAAGGACTTGTTACAAGACCTCACCAAGACTCGGTCAGAAATATGCCAAGAGCAGAAGCCAATCGGAGACTCAACAAAAGTCTCGCTGAGCTACGCTGCAAAGAAAGAGATGGGCTAGCTCAGTATGGCCAAGTACTACAAGAAAAGGACCGAGCCCTTGCAAAACTCGATGAGCTACAAGCCTTGGTCGTCCATCAAGAGGTGAAGATCAAAGAGGCTCAAAAGTACAGTGAAGATATGAGCCAGGCAGTCCAGAAACAAAGCAAAGCACTTGCTCGTCATGTCCGGGAAGCTGAAAGGGAATTACATAGGGACCAAGACCCGCCTGTGGGTTTCTTTAGGCTTTTCCGTTTCTTTCAAAAGTTGCTTCGTAGTATGGAATAGGGGAATGTACACCTTCTATAGATAAATGAAATTTTTCTTTATTCAACAATTGTCTACTTGCATGCATATCATTCATTTGCATATTTAATTTCCCCTCCTTCACTCTTAATAAATAAGATAATAAAAAGGAAGGATTAACTGACACGTCTTCCAAATCAGAAGAATGGAGAGAAAGCCACTCCTAATCAAGCTTTCCCCAACAGTTGACTCGCCACAAGAGGACAATAAGCCTCGACCGTTGGTCCTCAAAAATAAGGAAGAGGGGGCAAGGACACCTGTGTGACTATTTATGCCACGTCCTTTCCCCTATGAATCAAATAAAGTTGTACCATGGAGATATGGGGAATCTTCACCAATAAAGGAAGACATCTCCAACATAGCCGGCGTTGGGGGCATGACTAGAAGTGGAAGAGTCTACTCCCCTAAGGACTTACAAGAAGATGTCCCCAAGAATAAAGGAAAAAATAAAAAGACCGAAGAAAAAGAAAATAAAGAATCCAAGGAGGAGACAGAGGAATTACTCCAGTTTATAAGGCAAAACGAGTATTCCATTATAGACCAGCTCCATCATACACCTGCAAAGATAACCTTGTTATCTCTAATGATTCGGAACCGCACAGAAATGCCCTGATGAAGGTCTTGAGCAAAGTGCATGTACCTCACTCCATATCCCAAGAAAAGGTTGAGAGGATCGTCGGTCACATTACGACAAGCGATCACCTCACCTTTATAGAGGAAGAACTCCCCCTCGAGGGATCAAACCACAACAAGCCCTTGCACATTTCCATCAAGTGCAAGGAGTACCTCATTGCCAAAGTTCTGGTGGATAACGGGTCATCCTTGAACGTGATGCCCAAGTGCACACTCGACAAGTTGACTATCTAAGGAACCCGTCTGCGCCCAAGCAGCACTATCGTTCGAGCCTTCGACGGATCAAAACGAGAAGTAGTGGGAGAAGTTAATTTGCCAATCCAAGTTGGACCCACTATCTTCAACGTCGATTTCCATGTAATGGATATTACTCCGGCATATAGTTATCTCCTCGGCAGGCCTTGGATTCATGACGCTAAGGCAGTAACTTCGACGCTCCACCAAAAAGTCAAGTTTATAGTGGATGACAAGCTGGTCACAGTCCAAGCAGAAGACGATATCCTGATCAGTGGACCGTCCACCCAACCTTATGTGGATGCGGCTGAAGAAGCCTTTTAAACATATTTTCAAGCGCTCAAAATTGCCAACGTAGAGAGACTTCCCAAAAACACAAAGGTAGCCTGCATGATGATAAAGCATGGTTACCATCCTGGCCAAGGACTGGGGGCAGATTCCTAAGGCATGAGGGAACCCCCAAAATTCAAAGATAATCCTTACAAGTGTGGCCTAGGATATGACCCTACTAAGGGTTGAGCAGAAGGAAGAAAAGGGAAGTCTCCCCTCGGCACACTCAAGCAGATATTCCGAAGCGGAGGGATACAAGTGTCAAGAGCTACCCTAGTCATTAGGAGATCTTTTTCTTCATTTAAGGGATGTAGACCCAATGATTGTTAGAGATTATCCCCCGGGGCTAGCCCGACCCCCGGGCATTTCAGGGCACATATTTCCTTATTAATTAATAGAGAATACATTTCTTACTATCTGTTTCTCTTCTTGCTATTTCATGACTAGACCTCACAATAACCTTGTCTAAGTAAACAAAAAGAAAAAGAAGAATAAAAAGCGCATCCAAATAATCAAAATTTACCATTGCCATTACAATCAAGCTAGTTGATTAGAAGCACAAAATAAGGCTTTACCTCACCATAAAGAAAGTCATGCTTCGCCAATATTGTGAAAAAGAAAATAAATAAAAAAAAACCCATAGAAGCCAGAAGCCAAAAAAAAGGGGGCAAAATACCCGGTAGGAAACCCACTAAAGGGGGCTATGCAAAAGGTAGGGTCAACTCGGTAGGATACCCGAACAAAAATAAAGGGTAGCCTAGGCAAAAGTTAGGGTTACAAAATAAGGTCCACTAGGATTCCCTAAACAAAAACAAAAAGAAGGAGCCTAGATAAAAGATAGGCCAAAACACAATATCCTAGTTCGAAAAGCCAAAGGGCGATCTAGGGAGATCAACTAGCCATAAAAAGCAATAGAAATAAGCTAAGGCACAAGTACAAAAAAAAAGAAACGTTTGCTTAGACAAAAGCTTAAACACCCAGGCCTAACCTTAGCCAACCATTCTTACAAAATCCTTTCTAAAAACAAAAATTGACCGTCTAAAACACAAGTCATTGAATTTGCCCTTTTTACTTCTTTTCTCTTGACCCTCACAACATTATTCTAACAATTAATTTGGGAATATGGAGGCGTATAGTCAACAAGAGGATTGAAACCCCTAAAGTGAAGAAAAAGGACACTAACATGGCCAAGTGTACTCTACCAAAAAAAAAGAGAGAAAAAGAAAAAAAGCAAAGAAAAAAGAAAAGAAAGAAAAATAAAATTATTTTTCGGTCACAAGAAGTCCGGAATGGTACAGCCAAGTACAAGAACGTAGACCAGAGGGCACTCGCCGCAACAAGACATGTCAGTTATATCCTTCTGAAAAACTAAATGAAATAGGCATTATAGGACATCAAACATGAAAACATTGCATGCATAAAATGTTTTTGAACCAGGTCCTATTTTCTTAAAAAAAAAAAAAACCTTCTAAAAATCGAGACCACCGTCCCATATTTCCAGACCGTCGTCTCGATTTTCAGCAAAACGAGACCGCCGTCTCGACCAACAAGACCGCCATCTCGACTTGACCAAAAACGAGACCGCCTTCTCGCTTGGCGAGACGGCCGTCTCGAGGTTCCAGACGGCCGTCCCGAATTACACAAATTCCAGACAGCGGTCCCGACTTCCCAGACGGTGGTCCCGAATTTGAAAAATTTTCTATAAATAGAGGGGCCTAGGGGGGGTGTCCACACCTCCTCTTGCATTCCTACCCTCCATTCTCTCACTCTCAAGTATCCTACCGGTAAAATGCACCGTGGAGATCAGTCTAGAAAGAGAAGAGGCTCTGTCGGCCCTAGCAGCTCCTCAGCTCCCGCTCCGCAGGACCCCACACAGCTTTCACCATTGCACCAGGCCCGCTTATAGCACATTCGGGGGTATACATGGCACCCCATGCTAAGACTGGATTTCGGCATTCTCGCTGAATTCAGGTGGGAGGACGACGTCCGTGCCCACATCGACAGCATAGGGTGGCGCTTCCTCCACCAGTCTTTACCCACCCACGTCTACCCTCAGGCCGTGTTAGAGTTCCTCGCCTCCATCTCCTATGCCGAGACCCCCTCCATGGTACCGGGTCTGTCACCAACAAAAATGGTGATGTACTTCATGGGTGGGATGTACCGGACCACCACCTTGGATGAGTTCAATGTGACCATTGGATTCGTCCAGCCCGAGGACGTGCTGACTCGGGACTACCAGGATGTCATCTACGCACGCCCCACCAACCTCACCGCCGGCGAGATGTGGGAAGAGCTGACCGGGGCGCACACTTTGCCCACACTGCTGAAGGGCTCCGCACTTCCCCCCGCCCTTCGCATTTACCACAAGTTGCTGACCAGGACGATCCACGACCGGCTGATTTGGGTCATCTCAACATTATCTCATATTCCTCCAAAGTTGGTACCAGATCAAATGGCGAAAATTCGAAGCAGTGTAGACTAGAATTCCAGAAGTGGATCAAAGCCCTGATGAAGATGGGATCGACACAGATCTTCAAGAGATCGAGAATCTGTCCATAAGATTTTTTGAAATCGAAGCGGACCTCGGGTGGAATCAATGTGCACAACTGTTCTATCTTCTCCACACGGTACTGGGGAATGTCCACTTTCTTTAACTACCTACTGGACCCCTCCATTTTTCTAGAAACAAAGATGCATGCTATGAGTATGATGTTGATGCGAGCATGCATGTAAGTATTTTGTTTTCCTAAACATTATCATGTTTTATTTTCTACGTGATGCATCATAGTGTTTGGATTTTTATTTTTTCAAAAGAAAGGAAACTACCTATATGGATGCTCATGAGTTCGATGCTTAACACCATGAACATGGTCTCATTTTCTCTTATTATGATTATTTGATTTTTAAAACCATTTATCTCTTCTGTCGGACTGCGTAGCTACTTAGCTTACAAAGAACTTGTAACCAGGCTAGCTAAAATGCAGACTGTCCGAGATAAAAGTGGTTTATTATAAAAGAAAGGTTTTACAATCCCTTATCTCTTCTGTCGGTCCACGTGGCTACTTAGCTTACAAAGAATCTGAAACTAGGCTAGCTAAAATGTAGACTGTCTAAGATAAGGATGTTTATTATGAAAATATTTTTGAGATTTTTGTTTTTATTTTGTTGTTGTATGATTATGCTATGCAATAAACAAATGCAACAAACAAATGCACAAACAATTCACTCATCCGTGGACAGTGTGACAACATTTTTATCACGAGGTATGGGTATCCTGCAAAAAAGTGCGTATTCAAGGTGGTTCTAATTTTCCTCACCAAGGTCAGGTCCCCCAAGGTGTCCCTATTATAGGATCCACACTCTCCCAGCCTTCAGACCATGCATGGCACTAGGGCCTTGTCAGTCTTTAGGCCAAAAGAGGAAGTTATCACCTTGAGTGGTGGTTTCCGACCATACCGGTGGGCTCATGGCCCTGACTACGGCAAATCGTACTTGCCACCCACTCCCTAAGGTTATCCCACTTGCCCCCAAGTATAGGGGAAATTGTTATGTGCAAGGGTTTGTGTACAGTTGCTATTTCAAACAATTGCATATAGTAAACATACAACAGTTATTAAAGTCAAAAAGTAAAGCATGTTATAAAAGCAATAAAGGGTAAAGCCGTAATTTCAAGTTTTTATTTTCTAATCTTAGTCCATCACTAAATGGGATCAACTCTCTAGCTTCCCCAGCGGAGTCTCCATCTGTCGCCGCCGTCAAAAGAGGTGATCGGATCGACGAGATGGTTTTTGGTATGACTCGCATTTTTTAAAGAAGTGGTTCAACGCCTTTAGCTTGTCCGATAACCGGACTAGACCTAAAGGCGAGGTTTTTGAAAAGGTTCAATAGAGTCACCACCAGTGTTTTAACCTTAAACACTGAAAAAGGTAAAAAGACAGTGGTTTTTAGAAAAAACCAACTTTGGCCATGTAAACCCCAAATCTTTCCCGGACTCAAAATAAAGAGCAAAAAACTTTCATTCGAAGATGGGCAAGGCCTAGAAGGTCCCTAGGATAGACCAATAGGCCCTATTTTAGAATAAGAAGGTTTTTTCTACGGGAAAAATAAGAAATTCCACCTTAAGGGCCGACACCGCCGTCTCGCCGTCGGTTTAGGGCGAGACCACCGTCTCACCACTTGCCAATGGCGAGACCGCCATCTCGTTTGGCGAGATCGTTGTCTTGCCAATTGCCGATGGCGAGACTGTCGTCTCATTTGACGAGACGGCCTTCTTGCCATTTGCCAAGGGCAAGACCGCTGTCCCTCCGAAGCATTTCTGAAGTTTCTTAGTGTTCTTAGTAAGCGTCTTCTAGTGTTGCGAGAAAGAGCGATCATCACAATAGAGCGTGGAGGTTGCCAAAAAGCACATTTCTTTACCAAGAATATTAGTACAAAGCTTGCTTCGAAGGTTCCTACATTTCTTATCTTCTTTTATTGCTTTCTTATTACATCTATCTGTACATTAGCTGCTAGGGCCATGTAGTCACCACTTTAAATTCCGCAAATAAATAAATAAGGGTAAAAGCGTAATTTTAGAGTTTTTATTTATAAAATAAATGGTCCATCATAGGGAACCCGAAAGGGCCGTCGTAGGGAAGCTAATACCTTCCCTACACGTAATTAACTCCCTTACCCAACTTTGGTTATAATGGCCAAAGTTGATTTTTTATAAACCAACGCCTTCTTTTTCTTCCTTTTCGAATGTTTCCGGATAAAACATTGGTGGCGACTCCAAAACCCTTTTTGAAAACCTGACCTTTAGGTCCAGCCCGATTATAAGACAACCTAAAGGCATTGTAACATCACTTTAAAAAATGCGAGTCGAAGCAAAACCATCGCGTCGCTCCGACCGCCTCTTTTGATGGCAGCGACAAATGGCGACTCCATTGGGGAAGCCTAGAGAGTTGATCCCATCTAGTGATGGACCAGTTTGATAAATAAAAGACTTAAAAAATTTTCTTTTACCTTGCCTTGTTTTATAACATGCTTTATTTGCTTGACTTTAATAACTATTGTTTGTTTATTTTATGCAATTGTTTGAAATACAAACTATACACAAACCCTTGCACACAACAGTTCCCCCTATACCCAGGGGTAAGTGGGAAATCCATAGGGAGTGGGTGGCAGGTACGATTTGCCGTAGTGAGGGCCATGAGCCCACCAGTATGGTCGAAAACCACCACTCAAGGTGATAACCTTCCTCTTTTGGCATAAAGACTGATTACGGCCTTAGTGCCATGCATGGTTGGAAGGCTGGAGAGTGGGGACCCTATAATGGGGCACCTTGGGGGCCTGGCCTTGGTGAGGAAATTATAACTACCCTGAATATGCACTCTTCTGCAGGAGACCCCTACCTCATAATTAAAAACATCGTCCTACTTGTTCACGGATGAGTGAATTGTGTGTGCATTTGTTTGCTTGCATTTGGTTGTTGCATAATACAACAGATAAAAATAGAAAAAACCTCAAACAAAAAATCATTTTGCAATAAACACCCTTATCTCGGACAGTCTGCCTTTTAGCTAGCCTCGTTTTAGGTTCTTTGTAAGCTAAGTAACCATGCAATCCGACAGAAGAGATAAGGGACGTTAAAATTAGTCTTTCGCAATAAACCATTTTTATCTCGGACAGTCTACCTTTTAGCTAGCCTGGTTTCAGGTTCTTTGTAAGCTAAGTAGTCACACAGTCCGACAGAAGAGATAAAAGGTTATAAAATAAACAAAACAAATAAACCGAAAAAATCAAATAAGTCCAATAAATAAAAAATGTTAAACTCATAAAATGAATAAAACGATTTTTGACAAAGTCAAAGCATTCATATTGCATCATGTCATAAGTGGAAAAACCAAGAGAGAAAATAAGGAAAGTACGCATAAGCATCATTTTAAAAATCTCTCATGCATAAACGCATTCATGCTAGGGGGCATTAGATATCTCTAAGACAAAGATGAAAGAGGCCCCGAGCACATTTGTAACCATCCACAAGGAAAGGACAAATGTACTAAGGTATATGGTGACCTTCATTATACTTGTCTAATCCATGATAAGGAAGGAACCATTACACCAAAGTAGGTATGGTACTCCGCAAAGCACAAGCTTTAAGGACAATACCTAAGTCGTTGTCTTAGAAGATACTAATCCCACACCTATCATTCATTTTCATTAATAAAAATTCATTCTTGGGCATCTTAGAAAGTGGCTAGTTCTCTTCCTATACGAACCTGTGCACAGAAGGCAAGATCTATGGAGCATTTAGACGAACAGAACCACAAACTTACTGCTGAGGTTAGCGCCCTCCGAGAGCAAATGGCGCAATTAATGGAGGTCATGCACCAGCAAAACCTCAGCAAGGGGAAAACTCATGGTGATCGTGCCTCTCGTCATGAGGAAGAAGAAGAAGAGGAGTTCTTCTTCGAGTAAAAAGCCCCTGTTCAGTCTGATGCTAGGGCAATGCACATTCACACCCCTGAGGTGTCCAAACAACAGATCTCTGCCTTGGAGGAAAGACTGAAGGTAGTTGATGGGCATAGCTTCGATGTCAAAGAGGCGGCAGACATGTGTCTAGTCAAGAACATCCAGTTCCCGCTGAAATTTAAGGTCCCAGACTTCCCCAAGTATGCTGGACTAACTTGCCCCAAGAGTCATCTTACGATGTACTGTCGTAAGATGACTTCACATGGCAAAAACGAGAAACTTCTGATCCACTGCTTCCAGGAGAGCCTGGCTGACTCAGCCCTCAACTGGTACATGCAGCTGGAGAAGGGGCAAGTCCAAATTTGGAAGCAACTAGCGGATGCCTTCCTTTATTGTTACCGATATAACATCGATCTGACCCCAGATAGGTCAGATCTTAGGACTTTAAGCTAGAGGAACGACAAGTCCTTCAAGGCATACGCCCAGAGATGGCTGCCCAGATAGAGTCCCCCGCTAACGGACAAGGAGACGGTGGCTATGTTCATAGATTCATTGACAGGAGCTTACTACGACAAGGTGATAACCAGTACATCTAACCTTTTTTTGGACATAGTCAGTGTTGGGGAGAGAGTGGAACAAGGGCTAAGAAGTGGGAAGATAGCACAATCTTCCCCTTCCAGCGTCTCATTCAGAAATCCCTCCAGCAAGAAGAAGGAGGAGGTTGTGCACGCGATTAACCTCACTACTCCTTTTTCTGCTCCACAGACGGTTCGACAATCGCGCAAAAAGGAAAGAAAATTCACTCCTATTTCAACCTTTTATGGGAAGCTGTTGCCCCAGCTGCTAGAAGCCAACCTCCTAGCACGTGCCCCTCCCAAGAAGATAGAGCCTCCTTATCTCGAGTGGTACAAACCAAATGAGAAATGCGACTACCACTCGGATTCACCTGGGCATTCAACGGAGAACTGCTTAACCCTAAAATATAGGGTCCAAGAGCTAATCGATGTTGGGTGGATAACCTTCAACGCCTCAACCTCCGACGTAGATACCAAACCTCTGACGAAGCCAGAGTGAAAGGAGGGAAGGATTGGGAGAGTAAGCTCTTAGGGTTTCTTTTTCCTTTTTTAAAAGCTTTTTTCTTGTATTTCCTGCGTCCCCGCCCATGGTCGTGGGAACACTAATTAAAAAGGCATGTAAATATATTTTATTTGTAATACATGAGGCATTTTTCATATTCATTCTCATTCTTTTCCCTCTTCTATTTATTATTCTTCCAAAAATAATTGAATAATAAAATTTATGACTAAAACAGAACCTAAAAAACAATCATGTCTGTGATTGATGAATCTCTATGGGACCCAGAAGCTGAAGGCGAATGGGTTGAGTCCGACAGTGAGCAGGGGACCATTTCCCCGAACCATTTCCCCGAACATGCAGAGAATGCTAGAGAAAGAAACTCGGATCATACAACCGTATCAAGAGGAAACAAAAACTATCAATTTGGGACAAGGAGATGATGAGAAAGAGATAAATATCAGTACCCAGATTGACAGTGACATCAGGGAGGAATTAATACAACTTTTGAAAGAGTATGTGGATGTGTTTGCATGGTCTTATCATGACATGCCCGGACTCGATACAGACATAGTGGAACATCGTTTACCTTTAAAAGAGGGATTTCGGCCTGTGAAACAAAAGCTCAGGAGAATCAAACTGGATTGGTCCTTGATGATTAAGGAGGAAGTACAAAGACAACTAGACGCTAACTTCCTAATAGTGTCCAAATACCCCGAATGGGTGGCAAACATAGTGCCCGTCATCAAGAAAAGTGGTAAAGTCAGAGTATGTGTGGACTATAGGGACCTAAATCGAGCAAGTCCAAAGGGTGACTTCCCCCTGCCACACATTGACACATTAGTGGATCAAACCGCTACAAACACACTTTATTCCTTCATGGACGGATATGCGGGGTACAATCAGATTAAGTTGGCCGTCGAGGATAGGGAAAAGACCTCCTTCATCACACCGTGGGGTAACTTTTGCTATAGGGTAATGCCTTTTGGGCTCAAAAATGTAGGGGTTACCTATCAGAGGGCTATGGTCACATTATTCCACGACATGATCCACAAAGAAATAGAAGTATACATGGATGACATGATTGCCAAGTCCAGAAACGAGGTGGACCATATTCAATATCTTAAGAAGCTATTTGATCGACTTCAAAAGTATCAGCTTAAACTAAACCCAACAAAATGTACTTTCGGAGTACGGTCAGGCAAACTCCTAGGGTTCATCATTAGCCAAAAGGGAATCGAGGTAGACCCTGATAAAACGAAGGCCATATTGGAAATTCCCCCACCAAAAATAGAAAAGGAGATCAAAGAATTATTTTGCCGAATCAACTATATTGCCAGGTTCATCGCACAGCTAACGGACAAATGTATACCCATCTTTAAGTTGTTGCGAAAAAACTAGCCAACGGTGTGGAATGAAGAATGCCAACAAGCATTCGATAAGATCAAGATTTGCTTAACCAATCCACCAGTATTGGTGCCACCTGCTGAAGGAAAACCTCTGATCTTATATCTGTCAATACTTGAAGAGTCCATGGGATGTGTGCTCGGTCAGCAAGATGAAACAGGGAAAAAAGAACGAGCCATATATTATCTCAGTAAAAAGTTCCTAGACTATGAGACCCGCTATACACCATTCGAAAAAACATGTTGCGCATTGGTGTGGGCAACTCAACGTCTCTGCAATACAAGGCTCGACACACAACATGGTTGGTCTCTAAAATGGACCTAATCAAGTACCTCTTCGAAAAGCCCATCTTGACCGGAAGAATAGCTAGGTAGCAAGTGCTCCTCTCAGAATTTGATATCATTCATGTCACCCAGAAAGCTATTAAAGGTAGTCCCCTAGCGGATTATCTAGCACATGGATCAACAAACGAATACCAATCCCTGCAAGATGACTTTCCCGATGAACATATCATGCACATTGCACACAAAGAGACCAAAGAAGATGCATGGACTATGTTTTTCGATGGAGCCTCAAACATGCTTGGACACGGGATCGGAGCCATCTTGATATCCCCAGAAAAGAAATATATCCCGGTAACAACCAGGTTAAACTTCGACTGTACAAATAATATGTCCGAATACGAAGCTTCTGCATTGGGAATCCAAGCGGTTCTAGACCATGTGGTGACCAAACTCAGAGTTTTCGGCGATTCATCCCTTTTCATCTATCAACTCAAAGGTGAATGGGAAACCCGAAACTCCAAATTAATCCCATATCTAGAGCATATTTGCGATTTAGTTTCGAGGCTGGAAAGCGTCACTTTCAAGTATATCCCTTGGGAAGACAATCAATTTGCAGACACCCTCGCTACTTTATCATCCATGTTCTCTTTATACCAAGAGCATGAGATGCAAACTATTCAAATCAAGCTGCATGACAAACAAGCTTTTTGCATGACAGTAAATAGCGAGCAAGACAGAAACCCTTGGTATCATGACATTAAGAGATACCTCACGAAGGGTGAATATCCCAAAGGAATCAGTGATAATGACAAAAGGACCATCCGAAAGAGGGCCACAGAGTTTGCACTGATTGGAGAAACCCTCTATAAAAAGAATTTCGACTCCACTCTGTTAAGGTGTGTGGATCATGAGGAGGATCAAACTCTGATAAAAGAAATTCATAAAGGAACTTTTGGGACCCACACACCTGGGCATGTCATGGTAAAGAAGATCCTAAGGACAAGGTATTTCTGGTCCAAAATGGAAGGCGATTGTCACCAATATGCTAAAAGATGTCACAAATGCTAAGTCTATGTCGATAATGTTCACATTCCGCCTGCACCTCTTGAAAGTGATGAAGATCTTATTGAATCATTTGATGAAATGAAGATCTTGTTGATTTGATGAAGTTAAATGAAGTCAAAGGCTTTTCTGTTGAAGTCAAAGGTCACTTGGTTAAAAGGGTAGAGTGATTAGTGAGTCTGCATCTATACATAGGTATAATCATTCATATCTCTCTGCTGCATGAGGTTTCATCATTTAAAAGATTTTGAAAATGCCTCTAAACGTGTTTAATCTGTTAAAAACCAAAGTAATTGGTTAAATGGTTTTTAAGTAATTGCTTTAACTGATATTATATGAGCTTTATCAGTTAAAATATTCTTAACACTTACATAACAGGTTTTTAACTGATAGGTTTTCAAAATAATCGATTAAAATCTTTTAAAACATACACTGGAATTGTTTTAATTGATATATCTTCGAATTAATCGATTGTTTTCATTAAAGAAGTTTTTGAAAACCTTCTACCAGTATTTTAATTGATGTAGATTCGAAATAATCGATTAAAATGACTTAAAACGTTTTGGAAAGTGTTCTGGCAGTATTTTAATCGATACAAACTCGAAATAATCGATTAAAATAACTTGAGTGTTTTGAAATATGTTTTGTCAGTATTTTAATCGATGTAAACTCGAATTAATCGATTAAAACCACTTGAAAGATTTTGAAAGAAGTTCTGTCAGGATTTTAATCGATGTGTTATCAGTTAAAATCACTTAGAATGTTTTATGAAAACATTTGGCAGGATTTTAATCGATTAAAATGTGATTTAATCGATTAAAACAACAAAGATTTTTTCCAAAGTGTTTTAATCGATTAAAACAGATCATTATCGATTAAAATCACTTAGAAAGTTTTATGAAAACATTTGGCAGTATTTTAATCGATTAAAAGGCGAATTAATCGATTAAAACAACTTAAGGGATTTTTTACAAAGAGTTTTAATCGATTGAAACGATGTCGCATAAGTTAAAATAAATCTGAAAAAGGATCAAGAACATTTTAACATATTAAAAGAAGTTTTAACAGATTAATTAAAGACTTTTAACAGATTAAAAGATTGTTTTAACAGATTAATTAAACTAGCAGTTAGAACAATTCTCTATATAAACAGGATTGCTTGAGTCTTTTAAAATATACCTTTGAGCAATCAATCAAGTAATAATAAGACTACTTTCAAGAAAGAATCATGCAAGTTTTGTGAAGTTTTTTAAAGTTGTTTCTTGAGGCAATTTCTGCATTTCTTTTGTGAAGAAACTCATTTTGCAGAGCTGCATAATCCGGGTTTGAATGTTCTAGTTTCTTCTTTTTATTTCTTTACATTTCATTACTGTATTGTGGGTGTCTGGAAGTGTGGGCACTGGTTTCTATGGCTGGAATTTGGTTGTAGGGTGGTTCAAGAACTAGAAGTTGGTTCTTGGTGCAGGTTTAGGTGCAAGGACTGGAATTTTGGTTCTTGTGGTAGATTGGGTGTGTGATTAGAATCTATAATCTGTAAAACATTCAATCTAGTGGAACTCAGCTGGAATTTGGCTGAGAACTGGACGTAGCCCTGGGATTGGGTGAACCAGTATAAATCTTGGTTGTATCTCTCTAAACCTTTCTCTCTTTAATTCTGCTACTGCCTTTATTTTGATTGTTTTTTTTGTTTGATTCAAGAATTGGTCAGAACTCTTAATCTTTAAAATAGATAATCGGTAATTTGCGAAAAAATTTCAAAGATCAATTCACCCCCCCCATCTTGATCTCAGCCTCCTTTTCTAACACCTCTTAACACCCTGGCTACACCATGGCCATTCTCCATGTGGGGCATGGACGTCATCAGACCCAAAGTATCTAATGGTCACCATTTTATCTTAGTGGCCATTGACTATTTTACTAAATGGGTAGAGGCAGCATCATACACACACGTGACTAGAAAAGTGGTGATCACCTTCGTTAAGAGGAATATTCTATGTCGGTATGGTATCCCTCATCGATCATTACTGATAACGGGACCAATCTAAACAACAACATGATGGAAGAATTATGCCAAGATTTCAAGATTCAACATCACAATTCCTCTCCATACCAACCCAAGAAGAGCGGTGCAGTAGAGGCAGCCAACAAAAACATCAAAAAGATCATCCAAAAGATGGTAATAACATACAAGGATTGGCACGAAATGCTACCCTTTGCCTTGCACAAATATCGAACTTCCATACAGACCTCCACTGTGGCCACCCCGTTTTTTCTCGTATATGGCATGGAGGCTGTATTGCTGATACAAGTTGAAATACCCTCCCTAAGAGTCATTATGGAAGCGAAGCTAACAGAAGCATAATGGGTCCAGAATTGGTATGGCCAGCTTAACCTAATCGAAGAAAAACGGCTAGACGCCATATGTCATGGGCAGTCCTATCAAAAGAAGATCAAGAAAGCCTACGATAAGAAAATCAATCCCCGCACTTTCCAAAAAGGGGATTTAGTAATAAAGAAACTACTTCCCGTCCAAAAGGACAAAATTGGAAAATGAGCAGCAAACTATGAAGGACCTTTGTGGTCAAGCGAGCCTTCTTAAGAGGAGCCCTTATCCTCACTAACATGGATGGAGAAGAGCTTCGACATCCGGTCCACTCAGATGCGGTAACAAAATATTACGCTTGAAAACATTGCTCATGACCCATTAGGATGAAAACTAACAAAGAGCGTCCTGAGCAAAATATAGGGTCCATATTCCTCGCTAGGACACGTCCTAGGCAAAAGTTAGAGGTTACGAAAAAAAAAAGAGCAATGATTACCTTAGCCGAAAACCGCAAGGCGACTAAGGTAATGTCCTTCCAACAGCAAGTAGGTTCTGCATAGTCTTCACTCTAGGCTCGAGCATCTCAACTGAAGCGACCAGGAAAAACAGAGAAACAGACGTTAGGGACATGATTGTTATAGCTTACACAGTGTTTCCAACCTTGGCCAGCCATGCTTCTAAATCCCTTTGTAAATCCTTCTGTAAAAATGAACTATTTGGTTATATCAATAAAGGTGTCTTTTACTTCTTTTTCTCTTGACCATGAAAGTGATCCTAGCAAAGATCTCATTGATTTGATGAAGTCAAAGATAAAGTCAAGGGTCAACTCTGCAGCTGTCAAACAAGTCACTCAGAACAAAGGAGCTGAAGACTCAGTGTGTCTAAACAGAAAGCTTAGGTAAAACCACTTTACCTTTTCCACTGCATAATGCTTCTTCACTCATCTTGCAAAATGCCTCAAAAACAGTTTTTAACAAATAAAAAACAAAAGCATTTTGGCAAAGAATTTTCTTAAACAAGTTTTTAACTGATACAGGTTTGAAAGAATCAATTTAAAACACTTAGAATGTTTTAAAAAGTGTTTTTACAATATTTTAATCGATACAAAGTTCTTTTAATCGATTAAAACTCTTTATGACCGATTAGAATTCGAATATAATAGGTCAGAATGCAATATAATCGATCAGATCTTAAATATGAGCGATCAGAATTATTTTAATCGATTAAAACACGTTTCAATCGATTAAAATCACTTTGGATGTCAGGATGATCGATCAGAATGAGATTATGACCGATCAGAGTTGGTTATGATCGATCAGAATTGAATTATGACCGATCAGACTTATTTCAATCGATTAAAACGTATTTCAATCGATTAAAATAACTTAGAAAATCTTTTCAATCGATTAAAACGAACTTTCAATCGATTAAAATGACTTGAAAATATATGTGCAGATTTTCAATCGATTAAAACGACTTTATATCAGCTAAAATAACTTGGAAAGTTTTATAAGAAGGTTTTTAAACAAATCAATCGATTAATACGCGATTCAATCGATTGTTTTATACTTAGAAAATGTTTGTAAAACGTTTTAACTGATAAAAACGTGGTCGTATCAACTAAAACATTTTCTGTTAAAGATCAAGAACGCATTAATGGGTTGAAAGGACTTTTAACAGATTGTAACGGCTATTTCAACAGATTAAAACAAACTTTCAACAGATTAATTAATGCAGCAGATTTAAAAAAACTCTTTATAAACAGTTTTGATTGAATTTTTTAAACAAGAGATTGATATCAGTTTTTACACAATTCAAGCAATCAATACAAGCAACTATTAGCATTCTTTTCAAGAAAGATACACAACTATTTTGTGAAGTTATTTTTGAAATCTTTCTTGAGGCATATTGCATCCTTTGAAGAAGAAACTTACTGTGGATTAGAGTAATCCGGTTTGAGCTTTCTAAGTCTCTTCTTTGTAAATTCTTTTTCATTACTTTGTATTGTGTTGTACCTGGAATTTGGGTACAAGTTTTTTCTGCAGCTGGTAGGTGGTTGTAGAAGTTTCCAAGAACTGGAATTTGGTTCTTGGTGGAGAGGTTAAGTGCGTGAACCTGGAATTTGGTTCTTGTACTCGTTTGGTGCCTGGAATTTGGGCACTGGTTTCTCTGCGGCTGGAATTTGGTTGCAGAGGTTTCCAAGAGCTGGAATTTGGTTCTTGGTGGAAAGGTTAAAGCAGGAGCTGGAATTTGGTTCTTGTGTGTGGTGCCTGGAATTTTGGCACTGGTTTCTCTGCGGCTGGAATTTGGTTGCAGAGGTTTCCAAGAGCTGGAATTTGGTTCTTGGTGGAGAGTTAGAATAGGTGTAAGATTGTTGAGTCTCGTAAAACATCTATTCTAGTGGAACCCAACTGAATTTGGTCGGAGACTCGGACGTAGCCCTGGTATTGGGTGAACCAGTATAAAATTACCGGTGAAATCTTTCCTAACCTTTCTCTCTTTAATTTCTGTTGCTGCACTTAAACTGTTTGATTGCTTTGTGATTTGTGAATTGATAAGTAAACTTAATTTTTGGATTAGATAATCTGTGTATTGCGAAAAACTTTCAAAAATCAATTCACCCCCCCTCTTGATTTAAAACTACTTTTCTAACAGACCAATTTATGAAAATGCCTCTGTATTAATGAAACATGTGCATGCATAAAAAACCAATACAAGAAAGCATAAGAAAGGAAAAGAAAAAGATAAAAAGAACGATGGATGCTAGGACATTCTTAGGCAAAAATTAGGGTGGCCTGCTAGATCGAAAACCCGCAAAGGGCGGTCTAGGAAAAAGTTGACACTCATAAAAAGGAAAAAGTCCGCTAAGATATCCTAGGCAAAAATTAAGGCAGCCTGCTAGATCGAAAACCCCATAACGGCGGTCTAGGCAAAAGTTAGGGCTTAACAAAAATGAATAAAAAGAAGAGTCCGTCAGAGTAATCATGAAAGATCAACAGAAGAATACCAGTAACTTTCTAGATGCATCAAATAAAAGTAGATTGCATTCAAGGTATCCACACGAATAGTCGCACGAAACGACTTTGTCAAAATCGAAAAACAAAAATAAAGAATCGCTTCAGATAAATAACAAAAAACGAAAAAATATTCATATAAAGAGACTAGCTCCATGCTTGCGTTTGAAAAAAGGAAGCACTCAAAAGCAAGCCTCCAAATGAAGCTCCTCTCAAGAAAACAATGCAAACTGAAAGCCTTCACTTCCAGTGAAGCATCTGCCTACTCAGAGGTACTACTAGAACCTTAATAAACGCTCGTCAGCTCATAAGCGCTACCCAAAGACACCAGAAATCCCCGACAACCAGCAAAGTCGGATGAACACTACCAAAAACTCAAACAAAGAATCCCTGACGCACCGAAAGACTTTACCAGAAAAAGTAAAAAACATTTACCAAAGCAAGATCATTCCCCATAAAATCACCGGCGCATGAGCTAGAGCAGTAAGCCGCCACCACCACTTCGAGACAAGGAAGATCCCGAAGACAAAGACTTGCACATAGGCAAAATCACCTGTGCATGAGCTAGAGTAGTAAGTCACAACCGATCCTACAAAGTGGACTGCACCAGCCATATGAGGTGTTCATACTCATCCACTCCTACAATGATGGACTGCAAACTCTACCAACCAGATGGGGGTTCATACTCATCAATCGAGGGGTCGACTATCACAAGAAGGAGCATCCTTAGGTTCTACTACATGTCAACCAAAGGGGTCGGCTAGCACAAGAAGGAGCATCCCGGAGGTTCACACCTTTTTCGGCCAAAAGGGTCGGCTACCACAAGAAGGAGCATCCTACATTTCTTATCTTCTTTTATCGCTTTCTTATTACATCTATCTGTACATTAGCTGCTAGGGCCATGTAGTCACCAATTTAAATTCTGCAAATAAATAAATAAGGGTAAAAGCGTAATTTTAGAGTTTTTATTTATAAAATAAATGGTCCATCATAGGGAACCCGAAAGGGGCGTCGTAGGGAAGCTAATACCTTCCCTAGATGTAACTAACTCCCTTACCCAACTCTGGTTATAATGGTCAAAGTTGGTTTTTTCTAAACCAACGCCTTCTTTTTCTTCCTTTTCCAATGTTTCTGGATAAAACATGGATGGCGACTCTAGAACCCTTTTTGACAACCTCGACTTTAGGTCCAACCCTGTTATCGGACAACCTAAAGGAGTTGTAACATCACTTTAAAAAACGCGAGTCGAAGGAAAACCATCGCGTTGCTCCGACTGACTCTTTTGACGGTGGCGACAGGCCATGTAGATCCCTAATTTTGCCCGGTTTCTCAAATAAAGACAAAAAGATCACCCATAACAAGATAAAGCTCGTCCAGCATTACAAATAAGAGCCAAGAAGACTTCCTGTATGAAGATAAAGCTTCAACAGACACCTATCGGCATCAACTGACGTCCGAAACAGGAAAGGAAAGCTTCCCGGGGTCCCGAAACGCGAAAACTGGGCAAAACAGGTCGAGACGGCCGTCCCAAAGTTGGGACGGCCGTCCCAACCTGCCAGAATCAAGTGGGACGCGCGTCCCGAAGTTGAGACGGCCGTCCCAAAGCCCAATTTAAGTGGGACGGTCGTCCCGGGTTCCCAGGTGGTCTCGCCCTGTGTAAAATTGCCATTTGGGACGACCATCCCAGTCCAGACGGCCGTCCCAACCCAGATGGCCGTCCCAAAGCGCGCCAGCTGCGAAAACTATAAATAGGAGGCTCATTTGCCACTTTTTGAGACAACAGACACTCCAGAGAGCTCTGAAACACCTTAAAAAACTCAAAGCACTTGTCTACTTCTCTCCCTCTCTCGAATGATCTTTCCGATTGCCTTAAATAGGTAACAATCGGTTAAGGAATTATATTCCGGCATTTGATTCTTCTTTAAATTTTTAGTGGAGTCGATCTTGTATTGGTGAGGAGAGTCTGTGTAGAGAGAGGGGTTGCCAAAACGCATCCTCACAGTTCGAGATTCTCAATATAAAGCTTGCTACGGAGGTTCTTTTCAATTCTCTTCTCTTTTATTGCTTTATTTATTGTTTTATTTAGCTTTATTTATTGTTTACGCCATGTAGAATAAAATCATGTAGATAGCCATTTTAATATCTCTTTTATTGCTTTATTTAGCTTTATATAAAATTATGTAGATAGCCATTTCAATATTATGCAATAAAATAGGGTAATCGCGTAATTTCTCGAAGTCTTCTCTTAAAACGAATTGATCTGTCATAGGGAACCCGAAAGGGGCATTGTGGGGTGCTAACACCTTCCCCACACGTAACTAACTCCCTTACCTAACTCTGGTTATAATGGCCAAGTTTGGTTTTCATTAAAATCAATGCCTTTTATCCTTTTCCAATGTTTATGGTCAAAACATTGGTGGCGACTCCATAAGAACCCCTTTTCAAAAACCTTGCTTTTATTAGAGGATAATTCAATTGTCAGGCACCTCGGAAGCAATGAACACATTTTAAAACAAATACGCGAGTCTAAACCATCTTTTCGCGACCGCTCGCATAAACGTTCGAGACGTCCTCCGACGTCGAAACGGACGGCGGCGACAGGCCATTACAACCAGAGTCGGGTAAGGGAGTTAGTTACGTGTGGGGAAGGTGTTAGCACCCCACAACGCCCCTTTCGGGTTCCCTATGATGGACTAGCTTATAAAATAAAGACTAAACAAATTACGCTTTTACCCTTATTATTGAAAGTGATAAAGATCTTATTGAATCATTTGATAAAACGAAGATCTTGTTGATTTGATGAAGTCAAATGAAATCAAAGGCTATTTTGATGAAGTCAAATGTTACTTGGTTAAAAGGGTAGAAGTGATTAGTGAGTCTGCATCTATACATAGGTTTAATCTTTCATATCTCTCTACTGCATGAGGTTTCATCATTTAAAAGATTTTGAAAATGCCTCTAAAGATGTTTAATCTGTTAAAAAACCAAAGTAATCGGTTAAATGGTTTTTTAATAAATTGTTTTAACTGATATTATGTGAGCTTTATTAGTTAAAATGTTCTTAACACTTACATAACAGGTTTTTAACTGATAGGTTTTTGAAATAATCGATTAAAACCATTTAATCGATTAAAAAGTGAATTAATCGATTAAAACAACTTGAGGGATTTTTTACAAAGTGTTTTAATCGATTGAAACATTGTCGTATCAGTTAAAACAAATCTAGAAAATGATCAATAAAATTTTAACAGATTAAGAGAAGTTTTAACAGATTAATTCAAGACTTTTTAACAGATTAAAAGATTGTTTTAACAGATTAATTAAACCAGCTGCTAGAACAAATCTCTATATAAACAGGATTGCTTCAGTCTTTTAGATATATACTTTTGAGCAATCAATCAAGCAATCATAAGAGCTACTTTCAAGAAAGAATCATGCAAGTTTTGTTGAGTTTTTCAAAGTTCTTTCTTGAGGAAAATTTTGCATTTCTTTTGTGAAGAAACTCATTCTGCAGAGCTGCATAATCCGGGTTTGATTGTTCTAGTTTCTTCTGTTTGTTTCTTTACATTTCTTTACTGTATATTGGGTGTTTGGAATTGTTGGGCACTAGTTCTGTAGCTGAAATTTGGCTGCAGGTTGGTTCAAGAACAGGAAGTTGGTTCTTAGTGAAGGTTTAGGTGCAAGGACTGGAATTTTGGTTCTTGTGGTAGGTTGGGTGTGTGATTGGAATTTGTAACCTGTAAATCATTCAATCTAGTGGAACTTGTTAGAATCGCGCAGCGGAATGTTTGCGTGAACGGAAAAAAACCAAGAGGGGGGGTGAATTGGTTTCTTAACAAAAATTAGGTTTTAAAAATTTCCCCAAATTTTACCGATTAAAATGCTGTGTAAACATAAATAGAATAAGGATAGAGTCTTACACAGAAAATTTATACTGGTTCAGATAAAAAAACCCTACGTCCAGTTGTTAATCACTCAAACAGAGGATTAACACTGTCACTATAATCAAAGTTATACAAGCAGATTACAAATGAAAAGATAGAGTAACGAAAACACCTCTCTTGAGTCACACAAGAGATGAAAAACAACTTTCCCTAGAGACGGCACAACACAAAATCCACCAAGAACTCCACTTAGTGATTCTTATCGCTTCTAGCCCACACTAGGTTCCGAAAGCCCCTTTTTACTCCAACAAACAGTTCTCTGACAATCACAACTCTCAACTTTTGTTTGAAAAAGGTTGTTCTATGTTTTGAGAGCCTTAGAGAACCTTAAGTAGATGAATTAGGGTTTGGGAATTGGGGATTTTCGAAACTTGGTGTATTGGGACTAGGGTTTTTGAAAATAGGTTTAATTTGAAGTTCAAAATACAAATCTAACTCAAATAATCGATTAACTCAAGTGTTAATCGATTATTACAGAGCCAAAATCAACAGAAACCCTTAACGTACTGTTTTAATCGATTATTTGCCCTGTTAATCGATTAACAGGCCTATTAATAGGCCTGTTAATCGAGTAACAGGAGTGTTGATCGATTATTACAGAGAGCTGATACAGAAAATGGTTTTTCTCTCTGTAATAATCGATTATTTGACCCTTTAATCGATTAAACCCATGAGTATTTGATAAAAATGAGTTTTTGAAGCTTCTAAAGAGTAGACTATGTACTATGTACTTGCTATCTTAGACTCTAATATTACAGACTCAAACTCATCAAAACATAGTTATTACACACGAATACAAGTCTTCAATTCTCTAAGTTCTTTGTTCTTGAATCATCATCAAAATCAACAAGCTTCATGTCCATGTAATTTCAACATCAAGTCCTTGTATCACTACAAGAAATTTCTGAATTATAGACGGATATTTACCGATGGATGTAGAGCCGTCGGAAAATGAGTAATTACTAACGAAATTTACCCACGGATTTAATATAGTTGTGAAATTTGGTTTTACCGAGGGATATATCCTTCGGTACATGAATTATTAATTATCGAGGGATATATCCGTCGGTAAATAAGGAGGAAGTGCTTACCGACGGATATTACCATACGGATAATATAAATATAATATTTAATAATATATTTTAAAAATATTATTTTAATATGTTTAACCATAAATCTAAATATATTATTAATTTAAAAAAATTTATATATATAACATAAATTAAAATTACATATATTAATTTCAAATTAATTTCAATATATATATATATATTAAATATATAATTATATATATATATATATATATATTTATTTATTTATTGTATACATTAAAATAATAATTATATATTTATTGTATACATTAAAATAATAATTATCAACTTAATGTATACATTAAAATAATAATTATCAACTTAAAAATAAATTATATTTAATATATATATATATATATATATATATATATATATATCATTCAAAATATTACAAAAACATAAGAAAAAAAATACATTTCAAAAATATAATTTTACATCAAAATATTATTTCATCTTATATACATATAATTTTTAAGAATTTTATTATCCTCCTAATTTATTATTAATTTCTTAAAAATATATTACAATATCAAATAAATAAATAAATAAAAATTAACCATACAAATAATATAAATATAATATTTAATAATATATTTTAAAAATATTATTTTACTACGTTTAACCATAAATCTAAATATATTATTAATTTTTAAAATATATAAATATTTTTAAAATTTTAAATAAAATATTATAATATTATATACATATATATATATATATATATATATATATATACTAGTTTTTTTTTCATATCAAAAGAAAAAAATTATATTTAGGATTCGATTGCAAACAAATCGAATTATAACTCAATTACTTTTTTAATTACTCCGTTATGATCGATTATATTTTCAAATAATTGGTCATCATCGAGATTTTAGATAGCGGTTCTAGAAGTAACCGCTATCAAAAATATATTTTAGATAGCGGTTAAAGTGGAACCGCTATCATATATGTGTCACTTTTAAGAGCGGTTAACATTTTAACCGCTCTTAAAAGTGAACATATGATCGATTACTTTTTGAAATAATCGATTAGAATTTTAACTCTATTTTAGATAGCGGTTAAATTTGAACCGCTATTATATGTTCCCTTTTAAGAGCGGTTAAAATATTAACCGCTCTTCAAAGTGACAGATATATCAACTTAATGTATACATATATATATATATATATATATATATATATATATATATATATATATATATATATATATCATTCAAAATATTACTAAAACATAAGAAAAAAATACATTTCAAAAGTATTATTTTACATCAAAATATTATTTCATCTTATATACATATAATTTTTAAGAATTTTATTATCCTCCTAATTTATTATTAATTTCTTAAAATATATTACAATATCAAATAAATAAATAAATAAAAATTAACCATACAAATAATATAAATATAATATTTAATAATATATTTTAAAAATATTATTTTACTACGTTTAACCTTAAATCTAAATATATTATTAATTTTTAAAATATATAAATATTTTTAAAATTTTAAATAAAATATTATAATATTATATACATATATATATATATATATATATATATATATATATATACTAGTTTTTTTTCATATCAAAATAAAAAAAATTATATTTAGGATTCGATTGCAAACAAATCGAATTATAACTCAATTACTTTTTTAATTACTCCGTTATGATCGATTATATTTTCAAATAATTGGTCATCATCGAGATTTTAGATAGCGGTTATAGAAGTAACCGCTATCAAAAATATATTTTAGATAGCGGTTAAAGTGGAACCGCTATCATATATGTGTCACTTTTAAGAGCGGTTAACATTTTAACCGCTCTTAAAAGTGAACATATGATCGATTACTTTTTGAAATAATCGATTAGAATTTTAACTCTATTTTAGATAGCGGTTAAATTTGAACCGCTATTATATGTTCCCTTTTAAGAGCGGTTAAAATATTAACCGCTCTTAAAAGTGACAGATATATCAACTTAATGTATACATTATATATATATATATATATATATATATATATATATATATATATATCATTCAAAATATTACTAAAACATAAGAAAAAAATACATTTCAAAAATATTATTTTACATCAAAATATTATTTCATCTTATATACATATAATTTTTAAGAATTTTATTATCCTCCTAATTTATTATTAATTTCTTAAAAATATATTACAATATCAAATAAATAAATAAATAAAAATTAACCATACAAATAATATAAATATAATATTTAATAATATATTTTAAAAATATTATTTTACTACGCTTAACCATAAATCTAAATATATTATTAATTTTTAAAATATATAAATATTTTTAAAATTTTAAATAAAATATTATAATATTATATACTATATATATATATATATATTTATATATACTAGTTTTTTTTCATATCAAAATAAAAAAAATTATATTTAGGATTCGATTGCGAACAAATCGAATTATAACTCAATTGAAGCACTTGGTGGATTTGATGAAGACATGTTGAGTTGATATAGTTTAGTTTGTGGGTGTGCAGATGAATAGGTTAGAAGTTTATAACTTAATCTCTTGATAGGCCAATAAATCTTGTGATAAGTGCCTTAAAATGATGCATCTCATTGAAATCATTTTTCTGCATGAAAAACTAACATTTAAGCATTAAAAGAACAAACTAAGTTCTTCAATCTGTTGAAAAGAAATTTCAATCTGTTAAAATCACTTAACATAATAAGTGGTCATATATAGTCAAAATTTTCAATTGGTTGAATCGCAGAATCAACAGGTTAAAATGTCTTAATGATTTTTCATGTATTAAAAGTTTCGCATTTTCAATCTATTGAAATGTTTTTTAATCTGTTGAAACAGAGAGACTATTTTTTCAGTCTAAGTGTTTTTCAAAACTTCAATCTGTTGAAATACTTTTCAATCTGTTAAAAGAGAGAGACTATTTTTCTGACTAAGAGTCTACAGGATTTCAATCTGTTGAAAGGTTTTTTAATCAATTGAAACAGAGAGTTGTCATACTTCATTAAGCTATTTCAATCCATTGAAAACACGAATCAATCGATTGAATGAAGTTTTAAATGAAATCAATCGATTGAAACGTCGTTTTAATCGATTGAAACGTCGTGTTAATCGATTGAAATACATTCTGATCCATCATAATTTGATTCTGATCGATCATAACTTGTTCTAATCTGTCATAATGCTGTTCTGATCGATCATTTGCTTCTCTGAATCAGTTTTTAAACAGATCAAACGTTCTGCTACTCTCTTTTACTCTATAAATACAGATTTGATCTATCTTTTGAAATATACAATTTGTGAAAACATTTAAAAGCAATCTTTGAGCTATCATATCCGTGAATTTCTCTGTGCATTCAAGAACTGTTCATATCATAAGGTGCTTTGATCAAGATTGTTGTTAATCAAAGAGAGAAAGTGTTGAGTTAGAATTGCTTCTGGACAATTGTATTGATAAAGCTTCAGTCCAGGTTTTTTCTTTTCATACTCTTGTGTAAAGTGTGGTTGTGTAGATTGGTTTTTGATCTACACTGGTTACAGTAACTGGATTTGGTTACGGGGAGGTTTCAAGAGTCTATCTTGTGGGTTTGTAAGATAGTTCTTGGGGTAGATTGGTGAGTATCTACTGGTTGTAATTTTCACTTGGTATTAGTGGAACTTGGCAGATTTGTCAAGAACTGGATGTAGCTCTGGTAAAGAGTGAACCAGTATAAATTGTTGTGTTGAATTTCTTCTTTCATCTCTTTTATTTCTTGTCTATATACTTGCTGTGATTAAAATCAAACCTACCGAAACAAGAATTAAATAAAGATAATTCATTCTTCCAAGAGAAAGTAAGTTTTGCGAAAAAGTTTTCTAAAGTTCAATTCACCCCCCCTCTTGAACTCAACCATTAATTCTTTCAATTGGTATTAGAGCTGGTTCTTGTAAGTTACTCAAGAATTCGGTCCAAGAATGGCTGAGGGAAAGATGAATTTTTCAGAAGGAGCCTCCATAAACAGGACT
Source organism: Sphenostylis stenocarpa (assembly GCA_963425845.1). Lineage (NCBI taxonomy): Eukaryota > Viridiplantae > Streptophyta > Magnoliopsida > Fabales > Fabaceae > Sphenostylis > Sphenostylis stenocarpa. The sequence goes on along the minus strand of OY731404.1, from coordinate 19,848,062 downwards.
CCTCTTTTTTCTGGTGTGAATTATTCTTTCTGGAAGGTTAGAATGAAAATATTTATTGAATCTCTTGATAGAGGTATTTGGGAAACAATTGTTAATGGTCCTTACAAACCAACTCATACAGTGGATGGTAAAGTAGTTGAAAAAAATTGGGCTGAATTGACTGATGCAGAAAATAGGAGAGTCCAATATGATTATACTGCTAAAAATATTATTACCTCTGCTTTAAATCTTGATGAGTTTTTCAGGGTGTCTCAATGTGCCTCTGCCAAAGAGATGTGGGAAATTCTAGAGGTCACACATGAGGGTACATCTGACGTGAAAAGGGCAAGAAAGCATGAGTTAATCAGGGACTATGAATTGTTCAAAATGCAGCAAGGAGAAACAATTGCAGATGTTCAGAAAGATTCACGCACATAGTCAATCATTTAATTGGGCTAGGAAAGACTTTTGACAAGGAAGAGTTGAACATCAAAATCTTGAAGTGTTTGGACAGAACTTGGCAACCAAAGGTGACAGCTATATCAGAATCAAGAGACTTGACTGAAATGACTACTGCTTCACTATTTGGTAAGTTAAGGGAACATGAGTTGGAAATCAATCGGTTCAAAGAACAAGAGAATGCAGAGAAGAAAAGCAGAAACATTGTTCTCAAGACGATTGAAGAAAACAGTGAGTCTGAAGAAGATGAATCCGAGAATCTAACTCTGTTGGTTAAGAAGTTTGGAAAATTTCTTAGAAGGAAGAACAGAACTGGGCAAGTTAAAAGGTACACTGATAAAAAGATTGACTCCATTCAAAATACTGTTACTTGTTATTCTTGTGGTAAGTAGGGACACATAAGAAGTGAATGTCCGGAAAAGACCAAGAATCAGAACAAGAAAGAGTCAAAGTACAAAGGGAAAAAGGCCTACATAGCTTGGCAAGATAATGATTCATCCTCCAGTTCTGCATCCGAAGGTGAAGAGGTGAACCTATGTTTGATGGCTGGCTGTGAATCCTCTTCATCACATGTAAGTTCAACTCCCACAGAAAATGAAATGAATTACAGCACATTACTAAATGCTTTCAATGAAATGCATAGTGAAGCCAGAAATTTATCTCATACAAATAATCGGTTAAAAGGACTAAATAACTGGTTAGAAAATAGGGTTAAAATTCTGGAAAAAGAGTTATTAGAAAGCAAAACAGATATGGAACATCTTGAAATAATCTATTCATCTGCTGATAATGCTGCTGCTAACAATAATTGTGAAAAGTGTATTCTTCTACAGAATAAGGTTGATTACTTGATTAAAACCTTGTCTAAGTTTACTCAAGGAAAAGAGAATTTAGATGCACTTCTTGGGTCTCAAAACTGTGTTTTTGAACATACTGGAATCGGGTACAAACCTAAGGTTGGGATGAAAACTAAAAAGTATTTGAACTTCTTTTCCTTTAGAAAAGCAACAACATCCCCTTTCTCATCTTGTCATTACTGCATGAAAAAAGGACATACTGTAAAATTCTGTCATGCTAGGAAATATTTTGTGCCACAAGGTAGAATGAGATGGGTTCCAAAACATGTTAAACAGAAAATTTGACTCCTAAGGACCCAAAATATTTAAGGGTACCAAATACTTGATGCTTGATCTTTCAGGAATAGCAACAAGAGTCCCTTTGGTACCTGGACAGCGGATGCTCAAGGCACATGACAGGTGACATTTCAAAATTCCAGAAACTGAGATTGAAGAATGGAGGTCACGTGACTTATGGAGACAACAACAAGGGAAGAATTCTAGGTTCTGGAGATATCGGAGATGGTGAATCAGTAACCATTCACAATGTTCTTCTTGTTGAAGGTACTGCAGATGATGAAGATTTAACTGATAATTCTTATCACTTAAAATATCCCAGTAGCCCAGATCAGCTTACTGTCGAAGAAGGTGATCAATCAGTTGATCCTGCAAAAGCTGATCCACCAAGAATTACTGAAGAACAGGAAGAAGATGTCCTGGAAGAGCTTCCTAAAGAATGGATTGTTCCAAGAGATCTTTCTCTAGACAATGTCATCGGGCAAATCAATAAGGGAGTATCCACTAGACATTCTCTTAATCAATTCTGCAATCATATGGCATTCATTTCACAAATAGAACCTAAAACTGTTAAAGAAGCATTAAATGATGAATATTGGGTTAGTGCCATGCATGATGAGCTTAATCAGTTTGAAAGGAATAACGTGTGGGAATTAGTTCCTAAAACCAAAGATATCAATGTAATTGGTACTAAGTGGGTATTCAAAAACAAACTAGATGAACACGGCATTATCACTAAAAATAAAGCTAGGTTGGTAGCCAAAGTGTATAACCAACAGGAGGGTATTAATTTTGATGAAACCTTTGCACCTGTAGCTAGACTTGAAGCTGTCAGATTATTATTAGCTTATGCTTGTATAAGTGGTTTCAGATTACTACAGATGGATGTCAAGAGTGCCTTCCTAAATGGACTCATCAATGAAGAAGTTTATGTTTCTCAACCTCCTGGTTTTGAAAATCACAAGCATCGTGACCATGTCTACAAATTGAAAAAGGCTCTTTATGGTTTAAAGCAAGCTCCTAGACAATGGTATGAGAGGTTAAGTAACTTCTTAATTGATCAAGGATACAAACGAGGTGAAGTTGATAAAACCCTATTGTCGCCGCCGTCCATTCCGACATCCAGGGACATCTCGAACGTTTATGCGAGCGGTCGCGAAAAGATGGTTTAGACTCGCGTTTTATGTTTAAAATATGTTCATTGCTTCCGAGGTGCTCAACAACTGAACTATCCTCTAATAAAAGCAAGGTTTTCGAAAAGGGGTTCTTTTGGAGTCGCCACCAATGTTTTGATCGTAAACATTGGAAAAGGATAAAAAGGCGTTGATTTTAATAAAAACCAAACTTGGCCATTATAACCTGAGTTGGGTAAGGGAGTTAGTTACGTGTGGGGAAGGTGTTAGCACCCCACAACGCCCCTTTCGGGTTCCCTATGACGGATTAATTCATTAAGTGAAGATTACAAGAAATTACGCTATTACCCTATTTTATTCGTACAGCATTTAAATATGGCTATCTACATGATTTTATTTACATTTCATATATAAAGCAATAAATAAAACAATAAAAGAGAAGAGATTTGAAAAGAACCTCCGTAGCAAGCTTTATATAGCAACTCTGTTACAATAAGGACGCGTTTCGGCAGTCCCTCGCTCTACACAACGACTCTCCTCACGACAAAACTCGACTCGACTAAAATTTTATAGAAGAATCGAATGTCGGAATATAATTCCTTAACTGATTGTTACCTATATAAGGCAATCAGAAAGATCATTCGAAAGAGGGAGAGAAGTAGACAAGTGCTCTGAGTTGTCTGGGGTCTGAAAAATGAGCAAATGAGCCTCCTATTTATAGTTTTCGCTACCTGGCACATCTGGGATGGCCGTCTGGGCTGGGATGGCCGTCCCACTTGAATTTTTTACACAGATCCAACCCCCCTGGGACTTGGGACGGTCGTCCCACATTTGGGACGCACGTCTCACTTGTCCTAGGTTAGTTGGGACGGCCGTCCCAACTCTGGGACGGTGGTCTCGACCTATTTTGTCCAGTTTCTGCGTTCTGGGACCCCGGGAATCTTTCCTTGCTTTTTTCGGACGTTGGTTGATGCCGATATGTGTCCGTTGAAGCTTTATCTTCATATAGGAAGTCTTCTTGGCCTTCATTAAGATGCCGGGCGAGCTTTATCTTTGTGTAAGAAGTCTCCTTAGCTTTTGTCGGGTGACGGGGTGAACTCTATCTTGTTGCAAGAGGTCTCCTTTTCTTTTATTAAGAAGCCGGGCAAAATTAGGGGTCTACAGCTGCCCCCCCTTCACCTGCCTAGCTAATTTGTTGGCTTGATATGCCGACAAAATTAGTTGGTAGGGGAAGGAGTTAACTCTTTTGCCCGGTCATCCTTCGGATGCTGCTCCTTGCTGATCCTCTGGATGATAAATATTTTGATAGGTACCAACCCCTATCTGGTTTGAGCCTTCTTATATAAGGCTCTGGTGAGTATTTACCCTTGACCAGGTATAAGTCTGTATTTTACTAGACTTTAGTGAGTACCTACCCCCACTAGGTATGAACCTTGTTCTGCAAGGTTTTGGTGAGTATTTACCCTCACCTGGTATGAGTTCGCATTTTGCTAAACTCTTGTGGGTACTTACTTCCGAGGTGCTCAACACTGAACTATCCTCTAATAGAAGCAAGGTTTTTGCACCCGTTTTTTGTAATGCTTCTGGTGAGTATTTTACTCTACCCGATGCATTTTGCTAAGTTTTCTGATGAGTACCTACCCTCATCTGGTATAAACCTTATTTTTATAAGGCTTTGGTGAGTACCTACCCTCACCTGGTACGAATCTGCGTTTTGACAGACTCTTGTGGGTACCTACCCCCACCTGGTACGAATCTGCATTTTGACAGACTCTTGTGGGTACCTACCCCCACCTGGTACGAATCTGCATTTTGACAGACTCTTGTGGGTACCTACCCCCTCCTGGTACGAATCTGCATTTTGACAGACTCTTGTGGGTACCTACCCCCACC